>PVJH01024134.1:0-33625 GCA_004026705.1 Nesogale talazaci | reverse complement strand
TTTTTTTTAAATGATTGGAAGGGGGGAAGTTGATCCGTCAAATGGGACAATGGCTGAAAGAATCCCGGGGGTGGCCTGCATGAGGGGGAGTAAATTATTTAATGTGATTCTTATAGCCAATGTTTCTAGCGTCCACCAACCAACCTTTTCCTGCGTGGGTCTGGTAAGAAGCGGGGGGAGGGGGCGCGCGTAAAATACTGACAAGGGTTCATGTGTGCAACTGACAAGGGTTCATGGGTTCACTGGAGCACCATCATGCGGAATATAAAATGAGCCCGCAGAGAAGCAGGAGGAGGGCTTTTGCTATCAACAAGTGCCAGGGGTGCAGGATGGCCTCGGGGCCCCGAGATCTCTGTGCTGAGTTTGCTGCCCCATGTAGCTTGAGCTGAATGCCTTTGAGTTGTGGGGTGGGAGTTAGAGACTTTAGCTAGAAGAGCCACATGAACTAATTCAACACCCCTGCGGAGGCTTCTAATAGCAGAGTGGCATGCCCTTGGGGCATTTATCAGCCCTGAAGAAACTCTGTCACGTGTCCTGATGAACCTGTGATGGTCTCATTGGCATTATAACGATTAGCTTCCTTAATAAGCCCTGTAGTCATTAATGTTATCTATGAGTATTCTAATGGAGAGGAAGAGTAGAGCGCAGGAAAAACAGAGAGAGTTGTGTATGACGGAACAAACTTGCACCCCTCTAGTCCTGCGCCCTGGGCAGAACAGCCCTTGTCTGCAGCCTGTTGTACGGGAGTCTAGGCTTGCGTGTTGCTACGATGATGAAATCTATGCCACCAGCAGGGTCACCCGGGGTGAACAGGTGTTGGCAGAGCTTCCATACTAAGACAGAGAAGGAAGATGGACCTGGAAGTTTTTTTCCTGAAAAACCAACCAACAAGCCAACAACAACAACAACAACAACAACAACAAAAACCCTCACAAATAGCAGAAACCTTGCAAATTATAGCAAAATGGGAACTGTTTTAACTGGAAAGCACAGAAGGAGAGACTCAGGGCTAACATTCCTGTAATGGGCACTCATAGAGGGCCAAAAAACGAAAGGCACCGAAAGGTGGCTGCGAAAGAGCTGCCGTCTCATAATGGAGCCCAATGTAATTATGTGGGTGGGGAAAAGATATTTAGGGCCTTCCTTGGCTGATATGACATGACTCAAAGTTAGGCTGCACGCACACATTAATATTTGGAATCCAGCAAAGTTGGAAACTGTCAAAATGAAATGTAGATCAATGTCCTCGGCATCAGTGAGCAGAAAGGGACTGGCACTGACCACTTAAAATGGGACATCCATATTGTCCCCTCTGTGAATGACAAAAAGAACCAGTCTCAAATGACAGGATAATACCTGTATGCTTACAAGAAAAACCAGTTAAAAGGACTTTTATTCAAATAGAAGCTGAAGCTGAAGCTAGAGCTGAAGATGGAGAAACAGAAGATTCTTACAAACTTCTGTAGTCTGAAGTGGATCAGATAAGGAATGCAGACATCAGAAATTTCTAGTGACTGGATTGTGAATGTTAGGGACAAACTGGAAGGGCTAGTCATTGGAAATCATGACCTTAATGATAGCAATAATGGCATTCACATGATTAAAAAGTCACCAGTCTTGAAAAATCCCGCTTTATTCATTGGACATACCCTAAGTGGTGACTTTACATGTGTCCCTCACCAGCTCAAATACCCGGAAATCCCTCTGTGTAGGAAAGGGCGGGGAAGAAGCTCGAGATCCTCTTTCAAAGGATCAGTGGCGTACTGTTGGCACATAGCTCGCTGCCAGATGCAAATTGAAGTTAAAGCTGAAGAAAATGTAAACAAGTCCATATACAATCTTGAGTAAATCCTACCTGAATTCAGAAACCATAGCAAACGGATCAAGTGCACTGAATACTCGTGACTGAAGACCAGATGTGAATTGTGGGTTGATAAACGTGAAGAAATGGAAAGATGAGTAAAAAAGAAAGAAAAGGCCTCGACTGAACCCAGAAGATATTCTAAACCTTGCTCTTGGATGTACAATCGCTACAGTGGGATGGAAGAAGTGGTGAAGTCAAGTAACAGGAAATTGTACAGGGCAGCTGCAGAAGACAAAGCGTGAGGATAAAAATGTGTGAAAACCTGGAGTTAGACGAGCAAAAGGGGAGTAAGCGACTGGCACCTTGATAGAAACAGTGTTTGGAACCAGTTCAAAACATGGTTCCGTACCTGTTGTGCTCGACAAAGAGAGGCGCGTGTTGCATAGCAACCGGGTCTGTTGCTCGGAGGATTCTGACCCAAGTGGAAAACGTATGTGCCACTCAGGTGGTTACTGAGCCTTTCTGCTTTGAATACGTGTTGCTCTCCAGGGCGTGCCAGTACTCCAGTTTCCCACATCAGGTCCTCAGACTTTCAGGAGCAAGGGCTGTGGCGAGACTGGTGGGGAGTATCGTTATTGCCGGGTCTCCGGAGAGGCTGCTCACTTTCAAAACAGTAAGGTCTCCCACCACCTGTTAGTAAAACAAACGTGTCTGTTTCCTACGTGGCTCGAGATGACACAGGCACCATTTCTGATGGTTTTGCAACACATTTGTACATTCCTATAGTAACTGCTGAACTATTTGGGACTGGAAAGAACGGAAGGAAAGATTCAAGGTTAAAGTTCCAATATTGAAGGAGTGTAGAGGCAAAATGTGGAATGACCCAGGAAGCACATGGAAGTAACACACAGAATCACTGTACCAAAGAGAAAAAGGTTGCATTTCAAACATTTCAGGAGGGGGCACAGGATCAAGAAACAGACCCTGAAGGCACTGGCAAAAAAACTGGTTGCAGGAATAGGCAGGATATCCTTTGAGATGGTTCAACAACTGAACATCATCCTGGAAGCATCACTCATTTATGCCAAGGAATTTGGAAGAAAGCTAACTGGCCAGTGACTGGAAAGGGCTCATTTTTGTGCTTATTCCCAAGGAATGTGGAAATTATTGAACAATATCAATATCATAAATAAGCAACATTTTGCAGAAGATAATTTAAAATGGTTGAAGCAGTACATTAATAGAGAACTGTTGGAAATTCAAGCCAGATTTAGATGAGACTATGGAATAAGGGATATCATTGCTAATATCAGATGGATCTTGGCTAAAAGTGGAGAATAATAGAAAATGCTTATCTATATCTTATTGATTACACAAAATGCCTTAGGCCGTATGAATCCAAACAAATTATAAACAGATTAACAGGCAGCCATCCAAAGAGAACACAGGGGCGCTGAGTGGCTTGGAGCAGGGAAAGGAGTGTCTCCTTTCACCATACTTATTCACTGTATATTATGGGATCGAGCATAGCAATGCCTGTGACTGGCGCACGCTGTTTCACTCGGTTGTGTACGGGTCACTATGAGCTGAAACAGTGCAGATTGCACCTAAGATCTACCATACCCAACTAGAAAGTAAGTTCTAATAGTGGACCCTGTCCACTATTAGAGCCCTCTTTCCTAAAAGACCTAATCTGCCCTTAATGAATAGTGAGGAAATAGTCATATCCTTCCAAACAAGGGCTCTTTTTTGAGTAAAAATAAGATTCATTTAATCAACACTCACACATATACATGCACACGCATACACACACACACACACACACGCCACCCACCTGGACTCTTGACTAAATGCAGTAAACATCATGTTTGCCACAGACACATGCTTATCAGTTGCTCTGGCATTCACAACTGTGATTTGGCTGATGCGTGCTGCACTCAAGGGCAGTGTGGAGATTTTGTGACATTAACTAGAGGACTTAGGGCAATAAGTCAATTAATGGGTTGCAATGTTCCCTAAACACTGCATTTGTGCCTTCAACACGTTTGACCTGACTGCTGCACACAATCACACCAACGGTCTGAAATTTCCGAGAGATAAGATTAGCAGCACAGCAGGAACGGAGGGCAAAGTAATTTTATATATTCACTTGCAATTTTTGATATAAGCAAAGTGGGAATCATTCCTCCCTAATTACTTCAGATCATCAGTACGAGCGATCACAGCCAAGTGGAGATTGTTTATCTGAAGTAGGAGAAGATACTGCAGCATTTTGTGGCATATGTGATCAACGTAAAGCCAAAAACCTAAGACGACGAGAAAAACAACAACCAAGAGAGGACAGAGACTCAGAAAAGCAGGATTTGATAGATAAAATTCAGAGTGCCAGAAGCAGAAATTATCTACTTTAGAAGACAATGAATTCATGCTGTGTAATCTTTTATAAATAGGGCGCAAAGCAGCATATCCCTGATCCCTGTTTCCTTTTGGTTCTTATTAGCTTCCCGAGCCTCCACAGGCCTTTCCAGACTCTGAGGTTGCTGGTCTCCAACTCCTAATCTGTTGCCTGGCTGTTGGAGCCCAGGTTCCAGAATTTTTTAGTAATTACTTCCGGTAGAAGTACAAGCTCATGGGGGATAAAGCCAGTGTACCCAGCAAGAGCCCAAGTCCTAAGAACACCAGGCCAAAAAAAAAAAAAAAAAAAAAGAACATGCGGTAAATAGCACCAACAAGAATAACATTTTGATAATTGGGAGTCGATAACAGAACACAGAAATAAAATTCAAAATCAGGTCCTTAAAAATGGAATCACACTTAGAAATCTATGCCTCTCAGGTTTAGTGAGACTATGCGTCAGACAACTCTCAAAGCAGATTACGGCAAGGGGATTTCAATGAAATTCCATCCACATGAAGCGGAGGACAAGAGTCATTCAAACCATTCTCGTTCCCACCTGGGCTCTACACTCCCAGAGAAGCCAGAATTGGGAACTCTGACAACTGGGAAACCTCGATTACATAAAATCGTCATGAGAACAGAGCATCATTTAGACTGAAACCTTTGAGTCATGGTTTCTATGATGCAACGTTTATTGCCAAAGGGGCACCATCTCTTTAGGTGGGCCTGCCTGACCTCCTGACCCTAGACACCCCTTAGTGTGACATTTCTTAAGGCTCCACTTGAATCAATGGCTTAACTGCAGTGTGCAGTTGTACCTCCTTTTGTTCAAAACTCCCTACTCTCCAATTTCACTATCAGAGAAGTAATCTGGCATGCGACACACTTACCATGTTCACATGGTCTGATCTATTTGTGATGTTCAGGGTTTCGAGCATGCCTCTTACCAGTGTACACACATCTAGATTACAGAGTCTCCAGACATCAGATGGTTCGAGTCTCCTGAACCTTTGGGGTATCCTGTATTAGAAACATCCCAGATGGTCAGTGTCCCATGTGAAGGAACGTCACAGAGCTTTATGAGGGGAGGGCAGCATTTTTCATTTTGCTGCTAATACTCGATTATGTTCAATGTCTATTGAACTACTTTGCTACTTTGCTACATTTGTCACTAAATATCTTTGGGGACCACACTTAAGAAAAAAATAAGTCATTTTATTGGGGGCTCTTACAACAATCCATACTATCAATTGTATCAAGCATATTTGCACATATGTTGCCATCATCATTTCTAAAACATTTTTCTTGGTATCAGCTCCTATTTTTCCCCTGTATCCCCTACTCTCGTGAACCCTTGATAACTTATAAATTATTTTAATTTTCATATTTTATACCATCCGCTGTCACTTCTCATTCATGTTTCTTGTTTCTGTTGTTCATGCCCTTGTGGGGGGGGGGGTAGGCGGTTTGTAGGCTGATCATTGTGATTGGTTCTTTTTTCTCCCCGTTTTCCCCCAACCTTCCCTCTATCCTCTTGGTATCTCTATTTTCATTATAGGTCCTGAGGGGTTTCTCTGTCCTGGATTCTGTGGTTGAGAGCTCTTATCTGTACCAGTGCACATGCTCTGGTTTAGCCAGATATGCAAGGTAGAACTTCGGTCAAGATAGAGGTGGGGGAGGAAGCATAGAGGATATGTGCTTCATCAGTGCTATACTGCACCGGTTGACTCCACTGACCTGTCCCTTCTTTGTGACCCTTCTGTGAGAGGATATCCAATTGTTTGCAGATGGGCTTTGGGTCTCCACTCCCACCTCCTCGTTTGCATCAAAATGGTTATCTGCTTTGGGTAATCCCATCCACACCCCGTGGTGATTACAGGGGTTGCTATGCTTCTTCCATGTGGGCTTTGTTGCTTCTCAGCTAGGTGGCCAGTAGTTTAACTTCAAGCCACTAAGACCCCAGACACTAGATCTCTTAATAGCCGGACAACATTGCCATCTTCACCACATTTGTTTATGCACCCACTTTGTCTTTAGCGATTGTGTCAGGAAGGTGAGCATCACAGAATGCCAGGTTATTAGAACAAAGTGTTCTCGCCTTGAGGGAGGACTTAAGTAGAGGTGGGGAGGAAGGGGGATCAGCTCGAATGATATGGGCCGTGACACCAGAGACTGGTAGTTACAGATGGGGCAGGAGGAGAAGGCCAGCTGCTTGAACACAGTTGCTGTCTGTGGGAAAGCTCTGCTCCAACTGAGAGACCCGCATGCATTTTTAGCTTGAGTGATTCTGAGCTATGTGCCCGACCCCCCAGGTGTCCTCTCGGCAGGACCAAGCCAACCTTGGGGGGAACTCAAGTTAATAACTTGCCTCGTATGAGCATGTGTGGGTAACTGAATCACCTATCTATCTTTAAGACAATCAAATCAAACCCCCTGCCCCGACACCCACAGAAGCATAACACAGCCTGATCACGGAGAGGGGAACATGTTGACGGATACTCAGTGCGGTGTTGAGAAGCGGCCATTACGTTTCATACTTTAGGAAATTTGAGTTGTTTTTGCAAAAGCAATGTGCTGCCTTGAGGCTTACATCCTTCTCTCTTGATCAGTGCTGAGGGCTCTTGAGAGTCTGTGGCCCCTGCAACGTGTTCTGAACCTGGGTGTTATACATTTCAGAGGAGAGTTCAACCGTTATCAGATTTCCCCAAAGAAAGAAAAAAGTCTGGGACCCAAGAAAGAGTAAGAAGCACCTTTCTGGTCTTTCCCTAAACTGTCTTTTAAAAAAAAATCATTTCACTGGGGCCTCTTACAGCTCTTATGGCAATCCATATATACATCCATTGTGTCAAGCACACTTGTGTATAGGTTGCTGTCATCATTTTCAAAACACTTTCTTTCGACTTGAGCCCTTGGTATCAGTTTGTTTCCCCATCCCCACCACTTCTGCCCCCTAAACTGTCTTACGACACTCCTTAGTACCATTCCTACTCTCTGAGGGCTGTTCAACCTAAGGATTTGGGCCGTGGGAATGGATTCCCTCTGAAAATCCATCATTTCTCCTTAAATGCTGCTTCCAAAGCCAATACCCCCAAAGGACAAATAAAATAAACCTATGTTAAAACTGTGTGGGATTAAAAACATTGACTCATATACATTTAGATGATCTAGGCCAGTAGAATCAAACAGATTAAATTAATGTATGGAAAGGTAGAAATGGAAAATTTTTATGATATTTTCCTCTATATAAAGTGAACATAAAAATAAATCCCCCCCCCCCTCAATGAGGGGAAAGATTATGGCTTCATCACATAGACGGTGACAGGAGTAGGCTATAACTTTGAAACCCATTACAGACTCTGTGTCGGCAGACACACATACAGACTTTAGAGTACTTGAGGGCCTAAAATAGTTCAGGTAAGGCTCGTTTATTAGTCATATGCCAAGGTAAACAGAATGTTGAGGATGCATCACAAATAATAAGTGAAATTGTATCAGGGAAGGCTATGGTAATTTTTCCATACACTCTAAGCCTGAAGCTTGCAAACACTGTGCTAAGTGAAAGCAGTCACAAAGGACCAAATGAGGTCTGTCTCTTGCAGTGGTGGGCCATGGGTGCAAAGGTGGAGATCTGGATAAAGCGAAAGTAGAAGCCATGCAATATCTTGGGACCACGTTTCCCAGAAACGTCTGCTATCCACCAGTGGAAATGATCAAGAGTTTCTTGTGCAGGAAAATTTTTAAAGTCTGTTTCATAGTGGGTGGGCAGAAAAGGGCCAGACACAGCCAATCATGCAGAATGGTGGGATGGCTTCTCTCTCTTTTCTCTCCTCCTCCTCCTCCTTTCTCTCTCCTCTTAATAAAGTTTCCTATTCGAGAAGAACCCTGTGTGTTCCTCTCAAAGTAAATATTCTGGGAAGGCCAGAACCTGAAGCTCCAGTAACATAAGCCATGCCCAGAACAGGCAAATCCACAGAGGACGAAAACAGATTAGAATGGCCTAGTGCTGGGGAGGTGTGGACAACTGGCCTTTTAGAAGAATAGGAAGTGTGAGGTTTCTTTCTGGTGTGATGAAAACATCCTAAACCTGAATCTGGTGATGGATGTGCAACTTTGTGAAAACACTAAAAACTACTGAATAGAGGGTTTGAAGTGGGCAAATTGCATGGCAGGTGAATTACGTCCCAGTAATGCTATTAAACAGAAGCCCTGGTAGCACTTTGGCAAATCACTCACTGGAAGCTAACAAAACGCTCGGTGGGTCAAACGCATCAGCCTCTCTCTGGGAGAAAAGACGTGGCCGTCGGCTCCCTTGGAGACTATATCCCAGCGACTCGGGAAGCCCCATTCTGTCCCAGAGGGTTGCAGTGAGTCAGCACCCCCTCGATGGCACAAGCCAGCGATTTTAAAAAACCTGGGACGGGAAGGCTCCTTGGGGAATAACACCAGAAGTGTTCTGTCGAATCCCCTACAGAAGCTCTCCATCTTGCGTGGGCTTTATTTTGTACATTTCCTTCTGACTTGTCACATTCTCATCTAATGGGACTGTTTTTCAGACATGCATGTGTCAGGTATGTCTTATACAGGGCTGAAAATGTGTCTATTTTGATGAATGAACAACTTGCGGGTTTCAACAATAAAACTATACTATTAAAACCATTGGTTTTAGGCAGGTGGGTTTGTGTTTAGCAGAATGTGATGAGTCACTTTATGACTTCTACTGCCCCTATTCTTTTTCTCCCAACGTCTACCAGCAACTGTGCAAATAGCAGCCCTGCAGAAGTAGACAAATCATTAGGGAAGACTGCATATTCTCTAGAACAACAAATACTTTCCATCCATCCCTCAAGTTATGCTTTACTTGTTTCCTGTAAGAGCCTGGAACTTCTATCCTACAACTTCCCTGACTTGCCAGCGTTTCATTGAGGTCACACAGGCGTCTATCCCTGAGTGCCCTAATGGCTTTTGATCCCACCATGCATTCCAGCCTTCCATTTCTAACAGCACTACAGCTGGAGAAGCAGGGGTGAAACAGACTAGAAAATATTTTAGTCTTTCTCATTTTAATCTTACTTCAACTTTCAGAAATAGATATTTACATATTTTCTTTCATGTCCCATGTAGGATTAAGCCTGGCTTTCAGCCTTCTGAACGAAAGGCTTCCAAAGGTACCCACTTGGCCCCTTTCATGTTAAGACGCCAACAGAAACACAACTTTTCCTTCATAACCGCATCGCCATGCAAGTGTATCCTTTTCCCTCTATAATCCTGGGCAGCCGAGACACTGATTCATCTTGCAGAGCCCCTGGATCCCCGGCCCGGCAGGCCGTGAAGAGATGTGGCAAAGGAACAAACATTCGGTGAGAAAGGAAGGTGGAGAGCGAAGCCAGAAGACACGACAGGGGTCTCTTCTGATCATTCCCCAAATCAGCCGGGCCTGTCAACAAAGTGAGGCAAAGAACAGAAGCAATATGCAAACATCTGGGGAGAAATACCAGCATTTCCTTTCAAGAGCTGGCCTGGGGCTGGGGGGAACCTAAAAAGGTTGTTCATCAGAATGTGCTCGATGATGGTCTCACAAGACATTTCACTCACAGTCTGTACAGTCACATTAGGAGTGATTGATCTTCACAACGGATCCCGAAAGGGTGGGGGAGTGGGGAGGGGGGAGGCTCGCAAGCATTTTGTGCTCATCACAGCTCTTCCTTTGGAGCGGCTTCAGAGGGCCCTGGTGAGCGAGGGCGAGGTAAGACAGGTTCCAATGCAGAGGGCAAGAGAAGAGGACAGGCGTGCCAAGGCCCCAAGGAGCCAAAAACGTGGGTGCTGCTGAGAGGATGGCGCCCAAAGCCTTGGTCTCACAACCACAGCACCGCCAAGAGGCACTTGGAGGAAAGTGCGTTCAGCCCTCCCAGAGCTCCGTTCGGCACAGCGTAGAATCTAACGGAAGAGTTCATCGTCAAGAAGAAACCAGGGCTGCAGAGCAATCGGATTTTTCCATCCTCTCCTCTGGAGGCACACGCAGTTTCTTGGAAAGTCTGGGTATGGGCAGAGGTTCCAATTCTGTATTTGTATGTGCGTTTGGGGCTGGGGGTGCGGGGCGGGCGAGACAGGGGGTAAATCAAAGACCAATGTACCTGAAAGACTTTTGAGCCAGGAAGGAGCAAGAAGTGGACGTGAGTTATTTAAGAGCCTTCTAAAGTGGCCAGATGTTCCTGAGCCTCAGCTTTCTTGTCTAGAAAATGGGGATATTCTCTTTGTTACGATAGCGGAGACCCTGAAATGAAAGCATTAGGTGCTGTGTGTGCAGCGGTGTGTTGTTCTGTTGGACATAGGGTCACTGTGAGTTGGGCCGACTTGACAGCACTTAATAACAACAATAGCATATACTATGTATGCCCCCATTGCCCAGGAAACCGTTGACATATTTAAGAAAAAACTTGGGGATGTAAACATCTAATGGACAAAAAGCAAACCGAGCAAACAAAAAAGGGAAACTCTAAATAAATTAATCAATGTCATTGGGTTAGGATGTCATGCCAAACTCTCTGTGCTGGAAAAATGAAGCCTGGAGCACCCACTACTCACGGGCATGACAGGGGTGCGAGTCAGTGAACAAAAGGACGCCCGTCTCACCTGACTGAAGAGCCTTCTCCACCTGGCCCATTCCAATACAAGAAACCACGAGGCAGGATTTAATCACAAACATGTCCTGTTAACAATAGTTCACACTGTTCTTTTAAAAAGTGGTGTTTCTTAGGCATTCGGAGCTGTAAAACAGAAGAGGTCTGGGGAAGGCTGGCAAGAGCATGCAGTATGATGCATCTTCTGTAACTGGACTTCTGAAATCTGCACCCAGCTTCTACAATTTCTGTCTACCTTCGTTCAGCCAGGCCCTTTGCACCCAGCACAGGGCAGTTCCTAGGTGAGCTAATTGCCTCTTGTCATTTTCAGTGGGACTTTGGAGAAAAGGTGATTACCGGCTATAGTCCCTCGGTGACATTTCGATGCTGTTCCATCAACTCTCTTTAAAAAACTCTCCTCCCAGCCTCAAGGCGGCACTTTCACCCAGACCACTGCCACAGCCACCCCTGATTCCAATATAATGACTTCAAATTGTTGGCCTTTCAAAGCTGTGAACTCCCAGGGCTGTTGGGCTTCCTATATGACTCTTGCTTGCACTGGGGCGAGTCCAAAGGGATTGAGAATCACTTCGGATTACGATCTCATGTTGCTAATTTCTTCTTCTTTGTCCAGATGAGCTTTAAGAAAACTTTGTTCAGACGCCCTCTTCCCCCACCTTAGGCTTGAGACTACCTGAAGGTGGGTGAGTGAAGTCTACAAATGGGTTCTCCCCGACCTGCAGAGACTTGTGCATTTGAAAGGCAGTGCCTCTAACAAGATGCTTCTTTGTTCATTCTGGGTGGTGGAGACAGACTTGCTTTTTAGATTAGTCTCTGTCCTTCTCTATATGTTTTTAAATGGAAAAAGAAATAAGACAGAAAAAACTATGCGAAGCAATTGTTGTGCTTTGTGTCTCTGTTCATAGAGGGCCTCAGATGAAGAGTGCAGGGGGAGGGCAGCTACTAGGCTCTCTGGAGAACATGGGTCTTGATTTATATTTCAACCCTAGTTCACTGCAAGCAGTCGTGCAATTAAAAAGAACAGAGCCTGATCTCACAATTCTCTTTATGCATGGAACTAGGCTTTTCCCTCCAAATGAGTCCCACACCGGTAGCGGATGAACCGAAAACACAGGCACCAAGCAGTTAACTCACTTCCATCTGGTATGGCCATGTGAACACTTCGGTTGGCTTGCTTTTTTAATGAAGTGATTTTTAATGAAGCAAGCTGTGAATTTAATAGATACCTTAAAACAGCATCTTTGTAACTAAGCTTTAAATAACGAAGCAACCGCCAAATTAGCCACCCAAACCAAGAGAAAAATCCACGATGGAACAACTGGAGCATTGAGGATTGCTGGGGTGGGGCCATCAGAACTTCCCGATTTCTGGCCCTATAACTTGTTAAATGGGCACCAGGGATGGTGCCACAACCCCATGTGGGGAGAGGCTGGCGACCTTATCAAAGATCAAGGAAGTGTTTGCACCTGAAGGCATACGACAAACAGCACCAGGTATTGTAACTGCTGTTCTTATCAGCGATCAGCGATGCCCGCGCTGCTGCCAGTCTCTGGTTTCTTAAAGGTTTAGTTACCTTGTGGTTTTGCATCTGCCATCTTAGCTCCCTTTCTAAGGAGGGGTCAGGAGGTTCTGTCTAGAATACTAAGAAAGAAAGATATTGGTCGAACCGACCACAATGACCTATTTATAAAACCCTCTGAGGGGAATGGACAATAGACAAGGGGGTAGAGGGAGACATCGGATAGTGCAAGGCATGACAAAATAATATCAATTTATAGATTATCAAGGGGTCATGAGGGAGGGAGGGAGGGGAAAATGAGGAGCTGATATCAAAGGCTCAAGTAGAAGAAAATGTTTTGAAAATGATGACGGCAACAGACGTACAATGGTGCTCGACACAATGAATGTATGGCTGGATTGTGATGAGCTGTGTGAGCCCCCAATAAAATGATTTTCTTAAAAAGTTGCTGGTGCAGAAAAACACACAAAGTGTTAGAGAAAAAAATGCTGAAAGGAAGGAGAAATCTTGCAGCTGTGGAATCTCAAATGCAAATGTCACGTGTGAACAGGGCTGGCTGGTTGGGTGAAAGCAAAAGGGCAGGGCCTAGGGGGACTCACAGGCATCCCACTTCCTTAAAAACTAAAGACAAAAGCCATAAAATATCCATCCCATAAAATGCAGGGTGCTAGCCCTGCTTCATTCCAATGGTGAGGAAACGGAAACACTGCTGGCCAGGGCAGGAGGCCACAGTTCTGGACCCAGTGTGCGTTGCTCTACTGTTGTAGAACCAGCGGCTACAGTCTGTCAAGGTTTTAGACCTTGTTTGGCGAGGTTGCCAGCATAGATTTCTCTCTGTGGGAGGGGCTTCATCCTGTTATGTACAAAGCCTCTCCACACACTCTTTTGGGACCTGTTTTCTTTGTTCTTCGTGCTGTGACTCCCCATTCTGCTCACTTAGAGGACAGGGCAGGCTGCCTTGGGTAGCTGGAGCCTCAATGAGGAGACCTCAACTTGGGTGGAAGCACACACGAAGAGCCTGGAAGCCTTCTTCCTGGAGGTCAAGTGGCAGCAATGGCAAGTGGTACAGACCATCCAGTGTGTTCAGTATTCTATCTCACCGACCCTGGAGGTCCCCGTCTCTTGCATTTTGTCCCTCCAGAGCACATGAAGCAGGAGAGAGAGGCCTGGGTTCAGAGCCAGGAGACCGTCTTCCTCGGTTAGGGATATTGACCATCCAACACTATCATTGCCAAGTTGTTACCTCACTTTCCAAACACGTGATATGCTCTGCAGATGAAACCTTTAATGTACAGTGCTTGGCTTCCTGAAAGGTTGACAACTGTTACCTGAGCCTGGACTTTTCTGATTGGTCCCTTCAGTACCCAGGCCAGCATCTCCCCACCGTGTGCTCCCTGCCGGTTCCTGAGCTTATGATGACTCTGAACAAGACCCGGATGCGGACGGATGATGCTGTCAAGTGCCTGGTTGCATTTTTGGCATTTTTAAACAAGGATCGCTGATTTGTATTATGGTTATAATACTGTATAATCACAACAGTATTGCCTTAAAGTAAAGGAAGGTGATCCTTTTCTTTTTTTCTAGTTGTCACCCGTATGCTAAGAATGCACTATATGGCTGGCAATTGGGAGAAGGAGTTCTCCATTTATTCATTTAACTGAGCAACAGTTTTTTGTTTTTTTAAATGACTGCCTTATTCACCGGACTGCTTTCCTAGGTAAAATGCCGAGCAGAGCTTTCCTGCCTTTAGACAATGAATGGAATGGGGTCCTCACATCTGTACCCCTCCTCCAATCAGGCTGTACCCCAATGGCACAGACAAGCCCGTGGTTACTCCCAAGCAGATGAAGGTCTGCTGAGGACCAAGAGATTCTGAAACACAACCCCCCGTTCTTACTTACACGAACAGAACCAAACGCACAACAAGAAAAGTCTAGCAACCTCCCCACCCAATACTTGGACACATGTATTAGGAGGGGGGTTGTGGATGGATTACCCAGCAAGGACAAACGTACCCAGTGGACACACTCCACGCACTTCACCCCGCTCCCTACTGTGTGGCGGGAGATTACACACACAGGGGACTCCGGGGCACACTTCAAAACCGTTTCCTCCACTGGCGCTTGAGGGGGGTGGGGGGGGGGGGGAGAAAGATTTGTAAATAAAACCATTTGAAAAAAAATCTTTAATCCTCATCTCCCTAGCTTTATGTTCCATTTTTCTGAGTAACCGATATGTCTGCCAATACTCTCAGTTTCAATTTAGCTAAACCTCTGACCCATAGGGAACAGGTTTTAAACTCCTCAGACAATTCTTATCAATCAGCTGGGTCTGTGTAAAGGAAACAGAAGTACGGAAACCTCCTCACTCCCTCTGTGCAAAAGCATCACGCCTTCCTGGTCTGAGGAAGATCAGTTCCTATGACACCTTCACCACCCCCACCCCAGACTTGCGCAGTCTCCTGGCTGCTTCATTTGAATTGCCTCACTGGTGAGCTGGCCTAACACCCCCACTTTCCCTGGTTCCCCTGCTCACACGCACGCACTCCATAACCCGAGGGGCAGAGATTCCCACCATTAGAAACTGATGTGGCCGCAGAGAAGCGACGGCCTTCCTTGGCACTGGATGATCAGATAGGCCATGATGGCACTAGGCTGAAGCTAAGGCACACATGTTGGGAACAGTTCAGTGTTTTCATTGATACGTTGTATTTGGCCCAGAGTTGAGAAAGAATGGCATCAGAGCACAACTTATAAAGAAAAGAGAAATGAGGAACACTAAACAAAGAGCAGGAAGGACACACAAATCCCCATGAATCCCTTCATGGTTTCCAACCAAATCCAGGGCCACCAGAGCCACCGGGCAGGGCGGACTGGAACTGCTTCAGAGCATTCCCAAGGCGGAAGGTCTTTCCAGAAACACAGCGCCATGTCTTTCTGCACTGAAGCGGCTGGGGCTTAGAGCCACCGCCCTTGGGGTTAGAAGTTAAGGACTTTGGCCGTCTCTCCATCAGGGATCTCTTCTTGTATGGCCAGTGAACAGTTACTTACTATATTTTACTGAGTTGTTACTTTTGGAGACAAGTCATCTTACCAGCAGTCACAGGGTCTATGTCCCCATCATTAACCAGAAATTTGTAGCCTCTATGTGAGAAGGGGGTGTGGATGTTATTGCTTCTCTTGTGTTTGCTATACACAGTTACAAGGCTTTCCCCCAAAGCATCATCTGACTGAGCATACACCTTAAGCTGTCATTCGACTATAGAGGAAATTCACATCCAAATAAGGCAGGGGATTCCAGGGTAACTCTCTTCCGGTTGAAACTAGCTAGGTTAGTTACTTAGTAGCAAAAGACTATTTAGGATATAAAGTGGATAATGAGCTCACTACAGAGACCATGTGTCCGTCTGTCTGTGAAGGCAGGTAGGTTTCACTCACTGCCACTGAGTCGATTTCCACTCAGAGGGACCCTCTATTTCAGGGTGGAGCTTTCCCTGTGGGTTTCTGAGACTGTAACTCTATGGGAGTGGGAAGCCTCTTCTTTCTCCTGCAGAGGTTTTGTGCCTCTGACCTTGTGATAAGCAGCCCATTGCCTCGCCATTAAGATAAGTAGATGCCACAGATAAAGAGGCTGGTGGATAGATAGAAAAGTCTATAAACAACGCATTAACATCTAAATGACACACCATAGCCTATACTTACTTTAAGTATATAAGGCATTACTATTATTTTTGGATAAGAACTTTAGCCTGATAGAGACTAAGTGAACTTAGAAACCAGAGAACTCCTCGCTCCTCTTCTTCCATAGTGCCCTTCAGAGAAACTTAGCCAAGTGACGCAGATGGTCAGTGGCAACGTGGGGAGGTGAAGTCTAGTTTGGCGGTGCTAACAAAGCCATCCATTGATTTAGCCATGACAAAGAGAAACTCACTTTTCTTTTGGGGGGAGGGGCGGTTAGACTATGTAGCAGCCTTTGTATGAGAGCGCTTCCAAAAGTTCCTGGAAAAAGTTCATTATCTTCCAATTTCATTTTTCCCATGAAGTTTTTGAAGCCCCTTTAATCCAGATACAACTACTGTCTCAGAGGCTGGAAAGGGGAGTGAAGGGGAGTGAAAGGAGACGAAAGGTTGCAATGAATGAAGGGATGAAATGTGAGCACAGAGGACTCAAGCCCCGCCGTCCAATGCTAATGCCTGGGTGGCAACAAATGAAAATTACACATGACTTTTCAACAGCCTCCTCAAGCAACAGTTGTTGTTAAGGCCACATCCATCTTGACACTAAATGGTTGGGAATTTTCTAGCTTTAATGAGAAGGCAGATCCCAGTGGTAAATAAAGGAATGACTAAAGCAATTAAAAGAGGAAAAATGGGCCATAAAGTAACAGTGCTCCTACTGCTGATATGAAACATGATGATTTATTAAGAAAAGACCCATGATTATCGTGAACTAAAATAACAAGAAACAATGCTTACTATGAACTGCCCTTTTGGTAAGGGGGAGGGGAGCTTCAATTAGTAAGCTGTCATTTGTTTAAAACCTGCCTGCACCTGGTTCTCATTTGTCCTCCAGCTGAGAAACCAAAGAGAGCTTCTTTTTATTGCTTGTGGTCAAGCTGCAAGTTCATTTCGCTGTGGGATGATCAAACGGCCGGCCCCCTCCCCCAGCCTGAGAAGGCCTGCCTTTCACTTTCAACTTGCTCAATCATCATTAACTCCGAAAAACGTCACATTCCATTTGTGCAACGAACATTTCACCACCAGTGGCCGTTTGGGTGAAGTTTTTGTTGGCGAGACCTTAAATCTTGCAGAGCACCTCACACGTTCTCAAGGTCATTTGCTGTGTTCCCTCGTTTAATGACCGCTGCGTAAGATTCCAGAGTCTGTCTGTGGCCTGGTGCAGGCCCCTCGAAGGAACCGCTGTGTGGGGACAAGGTCCCTCTCTCAGTGGATGGGAAGGGCTTACTGGCTGATGAACGCATGTGTATTCTTTGAGGAAAACAAAGACATGCATCTCCCCCCCTCCCCCAAAATACACACACACACACACACACACACACACACACACACACATACTCCACTGGGCTCTTGACTAAGCAGGAGTATATGTAAGTCCTTTTTTACTGGGGAAATGCTGTCAACGTCAGCTGCGGGGAGGAGGCCAATCCCAGTTTCCTTATTCTGGGAGAGCAGCTCCTTGGGATGGAGAAGCTGCAGTCTCAACTGTGGGGGGCTCTGCCAATTCTGGAACTGAGAAACTGGCTTCTTTTCACTTCTGCCTCCGGGTGTGAGAAATCTTCATCTCCTTTGTTTATGATTTCATCTTAATCATTAGCTGTCCCCTTCTGCCGAGAAGGTTTAAAATGTACAATCCCAATGAGGCTGGCGGAGGGCCAGATCCCCAAGGGGCACTCCACAAATATGAATTTCTGGAAGTGGATGTCAAGCGGCAAGAAGGCTGAATTAAGAGATCATGTGGTCCATAGCCTTAGGAAAAGCTCTGCCTACGGGGCCAGGTCAAATAAATTGTGTGCCTTTTGGTAAGTCGGTCAATAGCTAATATAGGTCCCCGTTGGAGGTCCTGATTACGTTTCCAAGGTCAAAACCAAGAGACTGTACAATAGGGGTCTGACGAGCTGTAACAGTGTTTAGGTGCTGACACACTGCTTAAGTGGAGGGTCTTCCAAAAGGCTCCCAGCTTTCGTTCGAAGTTCCGAGTTCCACAACAGGTGAGCAAGGTGTGCGCAGGCCGGGTTAGGAAGTCAAAGGTCTGGGTCCCTTTTAGGCAGCTCCACTTATCATACATTAGAATATTTATTGGTTGCCAGTATTCAACGGACTGCAACATGCCTTGGGTGAGAGGAGGGTAGAGATGCTCTAATGGCATTTTCCAATTCCTCTGGCTAAATAGGTCGGGGGGGCGGGGGGGGGGGGGCTTCTGAAAGTTGGTGGATACGGTGAATGCCCACTGATCCCTGAGGGATAGGGCTAGCCTTGTTATCAGACAGAGAGCGTGGCAGAGATGGTTGTGTTACATATAGTTAAGCTAAAATGTAATACCTTATTTATTTTTGGGGGGCATCACTGCCCTCTGGTGGTGGGAGTAAGAGGCCCAGCCTTTGCTCCTGTGGAGCTGCTGCTGCATTTGAATCTCCATCCCAGTGGGCCGCAGTCCCGCGCACAACCACTACGCCACCGGGGGCTCAGCCCTGTAATACCTTATTTGATCTCCCTTTTTGCCCACTTAAAAGTTGTTTCCACTAAAAAAATTTATTTTAAATATGAAGAGGAAACACATATGAATTAAGCCGCCAGTGAGTGCCCTCTGATCATGGGCCAGGGACTGGAATCATGTAGAAGGCATTGGAAAGTGGATTGTTGTTCTAGTTTTTAATATTTTCTGTTTGATGAATTTCTTTATGTTTTTGGTTACTGTTAGTTTTTTTGGTATGCTTTTCTGAATATGACATCTATAGGCAAATCTATAGGACGGTTAGTGGATCAATGGTTTCTTGGGGCTATGGCGGGAGGTTGGGGGATGGGGAGTCAATAACAATGAGCATGAGAAGTAAGAAAGTGTTAGAAGATGGATTGCAGCAATGATTGTACAACTTGATAGGATCGAACTATTGGGCTGTATGGCATGTACTCCATATGTCAATAAAACTGTTATTTTAAAAGTTGGTGGGAAAATTGCTATTTTTTTTCCATTCAATTTCCCCGTGAACTTCATGAAGCTCCACTGAATAGGGATCAGACTTGGGCTTTAAAGATCCACATGTCAGGGCTGAGCCCCAGTGGTGAGCCCCAGTGGGTTGGAGGTTCAAATCCAGCAGCAAGGCTGGGCCTCCTACTCCCACCACCGGAGAGCAGTGATGCCCCCCCCCCCACAAAAAAAAAAAAAAGATTCACACGTCTTCTAACACAAGGGGAGAATGTTCTGCTATTTTAAAGGCTGGTCTGACAACACTACCTTTTAAGAGATGCAATTTCAACAGAAGGGTGTTCGTCTTAAATCGAGTTTCTCGGAAGAATTTTGTTTTTAAGCCGAACACTTGCAAAACAGTTGTGCCTTATACACTCCTAAACCCAACCCCCCCCACCCCCTCCCCGCCCCCCCCACTGCCAGTGCGTTGATTTGGATTCACACCGATCCCATCGGGCATCTGTAGGACTCAGGAGGCTGCCTCTGTGAGCTTCCGAGGATGTTTGTGGAAGTAGAGCGAGAGCCTCGTCTTTCTCACAAGGAGTGACTGGTGGTTTCAAACTGCAGACCTTGTGGTTAACAGTCCAACGAGGAATCACTATGCTCATAGGCGGTCCTCTGAGCTCCTAAGTACTTTATAAATATATCAATTCACTTTTTCCTCCTCATAATTCCAACAGGAATTATTAACTTACTTCAGAGATCTGAAAGCAGTGGTGCCAGATTGAAACCCCGACGTCTGGGCCTGCCCCCTTATACTATGCACTTGTGCTTTTTGATGACCTCTCACGATATGTAAGCCTACTGTGCCCTTTTCTGTAACCTCCTTTGGGCATATGTGTCTTAAGAGAAAAGTGTTTTGATCTGTTGTTTCCACTTTTAGGGCAAGTGTGTCTCCAAACTCTCCCTGTCCCCCCCCCACACACACACACACTGATCTCCACCATCATGGAGGTCACCTTGCGATGGTTGACTCCTGAGAGTTCTCTCTCTCTCTCTCACACACACTTGTTCTCTCTCTCTCTCTCTCTCTCTTTCTCTGTCTCTCTCTCTCTTACTCATACAGAGCTATTACCGTGCTTCAGTGAAGCCGCACAGGGTTTGTGATGTGACCATAAAAGCAGACATCATTTGCTCATTAGAGCTAAGTTTTCAGGACATGCCCCACTTACTGACCTCCACTAACGGCCGGGGTTTGCGCTCGACTGCAAACCTGAAGTGGCAGAGTTCACAGTAGCTGGTGTTGGAGGACGACAGCCAGTGCTCCAGGCAGCTCCGATGAATTGTCCCCAAGGTCCCGGTACATTCACACGGAGAGAGCAAGTCCTCTTGGCTGCTGCCTTCATGGCAGATCCGGCACATTGGCCGGTCATTGAAGGGGCTGCAAGAAAGGAGAGGCACTTTCAATGAGCCAGGAAACCACCCTGAAGTGGCGCCTGAAGCTCTGTGCCCTGCGACCCACCCCCAGTGGGAGCCGCTCAGAACGGACACCTGTGTTAAAGTCCCCTAGGTCACAGGTTTGTTCCTCTCTCCTTCACTCCGGTGGAAGTATAGAAGAAAGACCTGAGTGAACTGCAGTTTAGAGAGGCAGCAGGCAGAGCCGGGCCTTTAGCGCGCTCCCCGGGTGCTCTCAGGGAGGCTAAAGAGACTAAACACTAAGTGAGTGCACCCTGCTGGGGTGGGCTCCCTCTCTATTCCTGCTAATCTCTACTCCTGCTGTTCACTGGGGAAGGTGGCACAGCATCATGGTTCAGGGAGAAGGCTCTGGGGTCTAGTGGTCTGGGCTTGAATCTCAGCTAAGCTGACTATCTGCATTCACTTGGGGGCGGTCAATGTATCTCTCTGCCCTTCAGTTAGCCACCCTCTTAAATGGGAACAGGGGATGTGGCAGTCACTAATCTGGTGTCACTTTGAGGAGTGGGATTGGAGGGGTGGAGTCTAGCCCTATCTGGAGATAGCCAATGAGACCTCTATATGGGTATGGCCTTCTCCTGAGAATTCTGGGAAATCCGACCGTGTTTCCCCCTTGGAAGTGAGAGACTTACAACTCAGTCCCTTGGAGATGCTCTCCTGACAAGACATAAGGCTGACTCCCTGGGAGACATTGGAACTGACAAGACACATGGCAGCATGCCGATAGACCCTGAGCCCTGGAAACTGGAGGAGACCTCTGCCAGCACTGAGATGCTTCTACTGCCACTGGATACACAAGACATTGACCCGTGATTATCCTGGTGTCATTGCATGTGCTTTGTGAGTCTGAAGAGGACTTATAGATTGATATCTGATATATGGGCTAATACCAGACTTAGGACCTTGGACTGGACTGGGCTGGAATGTTTTCTCAAAGTTCAATTGCTCTTGTACAAAAACCTCTTTCTTAGGGCTGAGCCCTGGTGGCGTAGTGGTGCACGGGACTGCGGCCCACTGGGATGGAGGTTCAATTCCAGCTCCATGGAGCAAAGGCTGGGCCTCCTACTCCCACGACCTGAGGGCAGTGATGCCTAAAAACAAAACAAAACAGAAAACCTCCTTCTTATGCACATGAGTATCTATGGATTTGTTTCTCTAGTCTACCTGGACTAACACAGGGGAGGAGAAATCCTCCACATTGAAAGTTTAGAACAGGAAGTAAAACTGGTTGCTGTCACTCGATTCTAACCACGGGGACCCCATGTGTGCTGTGACAAAACTGTCCTCCACAGGGCTTCCAAGGGAGGAACTTTCAGAAGTAGGTCACCAGGCCTTTCTTCTGAAGGGCCTCAGGGACTAGCACACAGCACATGCCTGGCTAATGCTAGCTCGATCTCCTTGTGGGAGAACCATCCAGGACCATCACATCACATGGCCTCCAGGACATAAGTCAGGGGTGCGGCAGTGGAATCAAATGGAAGAACTGACCTCACTTGTCAAGGGGTGGGAACTCATCCCTCTCTGTGTGGGCATCCCTGTACGACAGTCTTCACTTGGAAGGAGATTTTAAAACTGATTGCCACTGTAGGTGCCAACCGCAGGACCAGTTTCTTAGCCTCCTGTGCCCTGAAGGTGGGAGTGAGCCTAGTCCATGCCATTGTTCCTTTTATCGTGACCTATTGGCCAATGCAACCCAAAGGCATTCTGGGAGTGGTGCTGGGAATGAGTAAGGCACCGAGGGGTTACGAGAGGAAAGGATGGCTGCTCCTCATTTCCATCTTGCTCAAGGGCAGGGAAGGAAGACTTCTAGAACTGGGCTGCCCCCTCCTTGCTCCTAGGTGGCTCCATCCACAGGGAGTCTCTGTGTGGAGCAAGGTCTGAAACCGTCAGGAGCCAACCTTCAGGGTGTCAGGTCTCTGTCACCCCCTGGATGAAGCCTGTCCTTCCTGATACAGGAGCTGTGTGATGGAGTGGGTGGCAGTTCAGAGGCACAACGGTGTGCACCCAGTCACCCACTACCTTCAAAGTCCTCCCCAGTGCATAGAAGGTCTCTGAGCCGGGGGAAATACAACTCCAATGCCTGGTCTCCTACTTCTTTGACTTACAGTTGAAGGTGACTGGCTGGGTGTGTGATTGCATGTCGGCGGGGGCCAGGGTCTTGCCCAGCTCGGCTGGGGGGCAGTGAGAAATGCAGATCTGCCACAGTCGCTGGTACAAATCTGGGGGCTGCCTCTGCTTGCTCTTAGGGTTCAGGGTCAGACACTAGGGGACGTCTGGGGGAGAGGACCACATACTTCACATTCATTTTTGAAGTTGCCCTTGCCCATTGTGAAGAAGTCTGGAGAAGCCAAGGAGGCATCCATTAGCCTGGCAATCTGTGGCAGGAAGCGTTTTGGCTCTCCACCTGCTACCGGGTAATAGTAGCATGGGAAGAGCTCCCCCGGTGGTGATGACGTCCCAGCCTGGCACCTTTGCTGTGGCCCCTCACCCAGGGAGGAGGCACTGTGGACAACAGAAATTCAAGGGGGGTGGGAGGATACCAATGAGGACAGGAGAAGACGCCTCAGGTGGGGAGGTGCCAGGGAAGAGATGGGAGGCCCAAGCGGTAATCATGCAGACCAGCAATGAATGCCACTTCAAACGTCTGGCTAAGAGGTCAGAACCAATGGGGCTCAGTCACCAGAACGCAGGGGCCTTCAGCATTCTGTGCTAACAAAGGCAGCCCTCTTAGCAACAGAGAGGGCCAGCCCGTCCTTACCAGCGCGGTGGCAGGATAAGCAATGTAGGGCCAGCGGCCTCACGTCTGGTGGGCTCCTTCCCGCCTGGCTCTCTGCGAGTGTGACTTTAAGCAGGAAACCAGACAACAGGAACTTCAGCCTTATAGCCCATTGCTATAGAAACGGCGACGACAGATCTGTGCAGTCCTTTCTGCACCCCCCTCATCTTTTCTTTCTTTTTTCCCCCTCTCTGCCCCAGCCACCTCCTCTCACCTGATGGAAGACCTGAGCTCTAACTACACCCCCTCCGGCAGTTTCCACCTGCCAGACCGTTCTCGGGCTCAATGACAGATTCGGTTAGTTTCATGGTGGCGCTACCTCTGGGTGGCAAGAGTCCGCACTACTGTTGAGAGCAGCTGCCCGTCCTTGGCGGAAACTTGCATGACATACTGTGGCTGCCCATTCACCAGGCTGCCGCAGTCCTCCACCGTCTTCACCACGGGCACGGATGCGCTGGTGCAGTCTGGCAGGACTTCAGGCAGGTGACTGCAGCGGCTGGTTGTCATGGTAACAGACAGCAATTACTCTGCTAATGGCTTCCACATTCATACAGGATTTCCATCTAAGAAAGATCAGAAAACAGTTTACTGGGGCAGGGTGGTTAAGCAGAAAATGGAGAATTACGGGCCGCCAATGTTATCGTGTCATTATTTAATCTAAGTAACGGGGCTAACCGCAGCACATTATCTTGTTACCATTTTTACACACACACACACACACACGCGCGCGCGCGCGCGAAATTTCCTACATAGCGGGCAAGCGCGTTGGTGTATAATGTGTACTGGTGCTTATACACACTGCAGACACACATTTTGGCGGAGCCTAGCTCTCCCCAAGGGGGGTGGTCGTGGGGGAGGGGTGAGGACTCAGAGGCCCAGCGCCCTCGGCAGACCAGCAGTCTCCACACTGGGCCCCTCGAGAGCCAGTAAGCCTTGGCTGAACTCCCTGGAAGTTACTAGTCATTGTTAAAACCATTCACAACTATTTTTCCTGTGAGCAATTTATTCTCCATTTGCAGCTTCATTCTGAAATTTTTTGGGGAAAAAAAAAGGAGTAAAGAAGATACCAAAAAAAAAAAAAAAAAAAAGGATTTGCCCAACTAGCACCTTCTGGGACAGCACTTGGCAAACTTTCAGTGGATGTATGTGCCAGCTTCCTGGTGTTGAGCCATTAATGTCTCAATGTATAATGGTCCACTTCAGACAAGGGGAGTCAAAAAGTATTGCTCCTGAGGATTCAGTTCATACTTGCATAGGTTTATTAGAAAAAACAAACAAAACAGAAACGTTTTTATATATGTCTCTGTTACCAGTGCATGGCTGCAGACAAGTTTCTTCGATAATACACTTGTCTTCAGTCTTGTTAGGGTGTTTTCAAAAACAAATTTCCAATCAAAAGGGTGGTTTTCAAGGGGATCAGAATGATTTGGGTCAGTTCAGCTTAAGGAAGAGAGAGGTTAGCTAAGAAGGTTATGACCAGTGGATTTTGTTGTGGTTGTTTGTTTTTAGTTCTCCACAGGCTAATCGTAATGGATTTTCTCAAAGGACCCAGGATAATCCACTTAGTTTAAAGAATTGATAGACAACTGAAAACTGCATTGGTGAGAGAAGGCCAGCAACGTTATGCTAAGGAGCTTTAGTTTCCCCCCAGCACAACACTGTAGGGGCTCACACTGTTCAGTGGGGAACTTGACTCCCCCTGCCCTACAGCCTTGTTCAGATCTTGCTCCTCAGCCGTCTCAAGGAACACGGAGCAGGAATAGCATTGGAGACCTTTGGCCTGGAGTAAACGGGAGAGAGCAGAGCTGTCCTGGGAAGGGTTCGAGAGACGGAAACACTGTGTTCAGAAAAGTCTAGACCTAGATGGAAGAATATCAAGAAGTCATAGCTTCGCCCTCGGATACCCTTTGTTTAATAAGGGTTTCTATGATTCTCTCGAGGAACCCTTGTGGTAGTGAGGCTTTGGCCCCATCTTCATATCTATCGACCACCTGGGATTGGCTCCCAGCTGTGGGCTGCGGGCTCAGCACAGAGACCCACTGGAGGGGACCCCACTGCTCTCAAATAGGTCTGTGTGTGATGCAAGAGAAATGGAAGCATAATCATTTATCAATTTTCTAGGGTTCGAGAGGAAGGGAGGGTGGGGGAGCTGATACCAAGGGCTCAAGTAGAAAGAAAATATTTTGAGGATGATGATGGCATCAAATGTACAAATGTGCTTGACACAATGGATGGATGTATGGATTGTGATAAGCTGTATGAGCCTCCAATATTATTATTATTAACCCTATTATCAACTTAATCTAGTATTTATCCAATTTATTTAACCATGAGTTTTTTTTTAATGTAATACTTAAGAATAGCTCATGGAAAATATTTTGGGGCACGGTGGCCCAATAAACTTTATTCAGGGAGAAAAAAAGGAACAGAAGCATTTGTAGAAATCCCCAGGACACCTTATCTATGCACAGAGGTGTGGCAGTGCAAATTCCTGGTCCATATGGGCCATGCTCCCACCTTGCTCGCCTGACACCCCTGGGCCCCACACAGCCCGGGCTTGGCAGCGAGCTGCAGGGCTGGCTGATGATGCACTGAGTTCGTATCAATAACCAGTCTTAGTAGACTTAAGTCAACAGGGAAGTGGGCACATGGATGTTTGTATGTCAGCAGCATTTCATTAAAACACAACACAACACTAGTCTTGGTAGGCCAAGGTTCTAAGGACAAATAAACCTAAATCTTGTCTCTCTCTTCAACCCCAACATGATCTTTGGAATTCGTCAAAGCAACCTTCTCCTCTGGACCATTTGTTGTTCCTTATTACATTCTCCTTGAGCCTTACAGCTCTGGAAAACGGGATCTCCCCAAGCCTCAGCACAGGCCTGGCAACAATCCTGGGCTCGGCCTTTTCGATACCAGTGTGTCTGGATGAACCTGAGCTGACGCTTTCTGTCCTAATTACCGAGTCAAGCGGACCTCTCTGCCGGAGACAAGGGAGTGTAATTCCCCTCGGGGTGGCCGACGTATCTGGCCGCCCCCCACGCCTCCGCCCCAGCACCCTTCCTTCAGCTACCCTCTGTGGCTGCCACCAGGATGCGCAGGTCTGCAGCCCATCCTCTCCAAGCGGCCCCACTCATGTGCTCATCAGGGGTAGAGGCCGGAGCTGCTCTTTCTGCAAAGCTGTCATCATCCTGGTGACATTCTTAGCCCACAAATACCAAGCACCTCAGGAACACAACTACAGAGGTAGCTGGTAGAGTCTGGCTTTTCAAATGGATATGGTACGTGCGTGCGTGTGTGCGTGTATCTGTGTGTGCGTTAAACAAAAGCAAGAAAAGCAGATTATAGAAGATGTGGAGAAACACAAAGCAAACAACAAAAGCACAACTCTCCTACTTGGAGAACCACACTCGACCGTTTGGGTGGAAGCCTTTTTCGCTTGTTGGCAGAGTGGCCAGGGTGGAGTTGAGTTGGCGCTGGGGCCAGATAAAAACTGAGTTATGGGAATGCTAAGGCCACTGAACCAAAGGCTGTTAAAAAGACCATCCTCTTCTTAAACTGTGTCTCACCCCCCTCCTCTGGCCTGCCCTTACAAAACCCTATTGACAAGATTTTAAATTCTCATAATGCCTCACAGTCACCAAGTGTAACTTCCTGGCACAGAGCTCTTGCTTCACAAGGCGACCATAGATTAAGAGCCAGGGGTGTGTTGGCAGGAAAAGCAGACACAGTGACCTTCTCGCCGCAAGGAATGATTATGTCTGGGTGCACTCTGAGAGTCTATTTTCGGGTTTTGCATAACTCCTACTCAGAAGGCCAAACACCCCCTCCTATATGAGCTAGAGCTGGGAGGGGGTGTGAAGAGAGTGTGCCAAGGGGGTGGGGGCAGTGGAGACAGCTGCGAGGCTACCTTCAGTAAGGGGTCTGTCATCAGGCACATCACAACCTCCGAATTCATTCACCTGTGGCCTACATTACACGAATGACCTTGATCAGCAATAAAATATCCTTAAAAATACTTCCAAAAGCAGCATTTTCCTTAACCTCATTTTATAGCTGCAATTTCATTTCCTGATATACTTCATTTCACTTCTCAAAGACAAAAGACATACTAGTAGCCATGTTATCAGCTTCTTCCATTGAGAACTGGTGCTGAGCTCAGAGATGGGCGTAGAGCAGCGATTCTCAACTTCCTAAAGCTCAGACCCGTTAATACGGCTTCTCATGTTGTGGTGACCCCAACCAGAAATTATTTTTGTTGTTACTTCATAACTGTAATTTTGCTACTGTTATGAATAGGGTGACCCCTGTGAAAGGGTCGTTTTTCCTCCAAAGGGGCCGTGGCCCACAGGTTGCGAACCACTGGTTTAGAGAGGCAGGAAGGATGGTTCTGCCTTCCCTCCTTGCATTGGGAAGGTCTACTGCACAAGACCCCTTTAGTGCATTGAAAAGCAAAGCTGGCTGAGTCCCGGTGGCGTAGTGGTTGTGCGCGGGACTGCGGCCCACTGGGATGGAGGTTCAATTCCCGCTCACAGGAGCAAAGGCTGGGCCTCCTACTCCCACCACCAGGGCAGTGATGCCTAAAAAAAAAAAAATTAATTAATTAATTAAAAAAAAAAGAAAAATAAAAAAAAAGAAAAGCAAAGCTGGTGCTTTGAGGACTCAGGTGCCCCTGACCCCAAATCCAGTATTTTTCAATCACCTTATATGCATATGAAAGTTGGACATAGAATAAAGAAGACTGAAGAAGAATCGATGCCTTTGAATTGTGTTGCTGTTGAAGAATACTGAAGAGACTATGGACGGCTCAATGGACGAACAAATCCGTCTTGGGAGAGGGAGGCCTGGGTGCTTCTTAGAGGCAAGGGTGGCAAGATTTGGTCTTACACACTTTGAACAGGCTGTCAGGAGAGATTCGTCCCCAGAGAAGAGCATCATATCTGGTAAAGTGTCGGGGCAGTGACCTAGAGGAAGGGCCTCCATAAGATGGACTGACAGCGTGGCGGGGTGACAGGCACAGCCAGAAGAACGGCTCTGAGGATGGAGCAGGCCTGGCTGTGCTGTACTGTTGAGCCCAAGACCACTGTGAGCGGGTACAGACTCAGCACCACCGAACAATAACGACGCCATTCTCTCCATCGATGAGCAAGCCCTGGCTGCTCTCTTGGACCAAGCTCTGCAGAACTTCTCACGGAAGCTCCTACAAGATCTAGTCCAGAACACACACACACACACACACACACACACACACACACACACACAGTTGCCCATGGATTGACTCCATGGACTCCAGCATGGAATGGTATTTCACAGACTTGCCAAGGGTCTGATCTGTGGGAGCAGAGAGCAGATGACAGAGGCAGATGACAGGTGCCTCTGGGTGGCTGTGAACTGCTAACCTCATGGTCCGTGGTTGAGTGCCTGTCTGTGCCCTTCAGGAACTCCCATCCAACTTTACAGGAATCCAAACCCATGCTGCTGAGTGAAGATGGTATGCAAGTCCAGCAGTCACTGAAAGCGCACGCTGTGCACCAGAGTAACCTTGAGAGACTAAGGTGGGCAGTGAGCAAACCTGACAACCCTGCTACAAGTCCAGCAGCTCCTGAAAGTCGGTGAATTGCAAGTGAGCTGGGAAGGGTGACCCGGAGCTTGAACACTCTGGATGGGGGGCGGGGGTGGGGGAGGGGGTGGTGGATAAGGGGGAGAGGCACAAGCTTACTTGTGCTTGCTTACTAGTCTGTAGTGCGCAATCTCCCAGGCTGTGATGGGATGAGGACAAGGTGAACCTGCTCACTGCAGAGCAGTAAGCAAGCACAAGGACACCTGTGTTTAACTTGTATATTGGGGATGGCCACGTGAGTCCCAGACCCACAGGAATGGATCTAAAGCCCTGCACCGGCCGAGGAGGAGGGAAGGGAGCACAGTCTAGTCCTTTGATCTCAGTGGAAAGGATGCCCAGAGACCTGGATCCAGGCAAGGGGCAGGCGCCTGGCAGAGCGGGCTCATGCACCAACGGCATGCGTGTGTCACCGCCTCTGGGGCAGTGACAAAGGGCCCACTGCATTTCCCTGCTTTATTCTGAGCCACCTGGGGAAACGGCAGGCTGTTGCTGTGGAGCTGGAGCAAGCCGAGCTATCAGTTTGCAGCTTTGCAGCACCGATCACCTACTGATCTTTCTGCACAATTCCAAGCACCACTCAATTGTTTATCAATACCAATGCCTTTCTCTTGTGGGAAAGTGGCTTCTTAATTCAGCCAGGAATCTGAGCTCTGGAATAAAAAACCCCACAATGCCGAGAGAGGTTGGCGTACGTGTAAACTTGAAATCTCAGATTGCACTCAGAACACGGGTCCTTTGTTGGCTGGGCTTGACACCTTGTACAATTTCCTTCACAAGCTGGAAATACGGAAGGATTTGGCGCTGGTCAAATTCAGCTGCACGTAGAGAAAGGGAAGAGTGGGAGTAGGCGGCCAAGTGGAAGGGAGGCTCCATGAATGGGAGGCTGATCAGAGAATTGTTAACACGAGGAAGCTTGTCTGTGAAGCTCTGACCCCCTCAAAGGACGGAGCGCAAGTTTAACGATGCAGGGTATCCAACCACGCTGCAGCTAATCATTGCTCTTTCTGTAACGGGGGTCATTGGCGATGATTTCCATGGGAACGTGGCTCACACCATGAGGATGCACGCGCAGATTGTGGAGGCAGGTGAGGGAGGCCAGCTCTGCTTACCTGACACCCCCCCTCCCCCCACCCCCAACCTCTAGGTGGGTCATGGAGTTGGAAGGAAAAGCTCTGCTCAGAGAGGAGTGACCCCAGAGATCCGTGACCTGGCTCCACACTCACCAGGAAAAATCATGAGTCTTTCAGACTTACACGTTCTACAGGTTTGAAATCAGGGCCTTCAAACTTCCGGAGGCGCCTATCCTGGTTGTGTGTGTGACTTAACATGAGATAATACCCTGTCTTTACTCAAATAACTCGCATTGTAGGGTTTTGGCAACCTACTTATGCATGTTTCCTTTGAGAACCACGTGGCCCATGTGGGCGTGCTTTGTATGCTACACACAGATCAGGCGGCATCTTGCTATGAGCTGACTTTTTCTAGTCTGCGCACCATCACATCTCATGTCTATCTAGATCCAATTCTAAAAGCACCCTTGCGAGGCGGGTCAGCCATGACCACATGGCACCTTTTGTAACAGACTGAGCTCTGACACTTCGCCACTGGCTGCGAAGCACAAGGGGGCATCCTTTCTAGCCTCCCCCCCCCCCGCCCCCACATTCTCCCTAACTCCATCTCCTTCCGATCCCTGAACACAGGCGTCATTCTTCCATGAGGATGTTTTGTAAAGATGATTGATTAAATGCTACAATCGGGTTTGTGATACTAGCTGCAGCACCTCACTACTGGCTATGAGCAGTCTCGCCACTACTTGTCATGTTTGCTGTTGTGGGATGCGATTGGGTGTGCCCCGTTTCACAGTGATCCTGCAGACAACCGAAGGAGACACTGCTGGGTTCCGGGCATCCTCACAGTTGTTCCTATGCTTGAGTCTATCACTGCAGCCAAGATGTCAATCCATCGTGTCAAGGTCTTCCTCCTTGTCGATGTCCCTCTCCCAAACACGATGTCCTTTTCCAGGGCCTGGCCTCCCCTGAGGACATGTCCAAACGAGAGACAGTCTCACCTTTCTTGCTCTCTAAAGAGGATTGTGGATGTACTTCTTCTACGACGGCCTTGTTTGTTCTTTTGTCAGTCCACAGGGCTTTCAGTAGTCTTTGCCAGATCTCTAATTCAAATGCATTGATTTTTTTTCCGTCTCCCTCATTCAATGTCCAACTTCCAGATGAGGCAAATGAAAATACCATGGCTTCCCTCCCTCAGTGCAAGAACACTTTGTTCTAATTACCTGCATTCTGTAATGCCCACCTTCGACACGGCCCCTGAAGGTAAAATAAGCATAAGCAAATGTGGTGAAGAAAGCTGATGGCACCCAACTATTAGAACAATAGCATTTGGGGCCCTAAAGGCTTGAAGTTAAACAAGTGGCTATCTAGCAGGGAAGCAACAATGTCCACATGGAAGAAACGCACTAGCCTTTGTAATCACAAAGTGTCAACGGGATCAGGTATCAGGCATCAGGAGATATAAAAGAAACAAACATACTGAAGTGAATGCGGAGGGTTGGACTGGAGACTCAAGGGTCATCTGTAGACAACTGGACATAATTCCCTCACAGAAAGGCCACAATGAAGAGACGAGTCAGCCATGGTGCAGTATAGAAAAGATGAAACATACATCACCCCTCTAGTTCTTTAATTTCCCTTCACCCACTATCATGACCCAAGTTCTACCTTACAAATCAGGCTAGACTGGAGCATGTACACCAGTATAGACAAGAGTTCTCAGCCTATGGAATACAAGACAGATAGACCCCTCAGTAATTGGAGTAATTGGAGTAGCAATACCATGAGGGTAGGGGGAGCATGGAAGGGGGAGGAAGGGGGAACTGATTGCAATGACCAATGTGTCATGACCACCCCCTGCCCCAGGGTGACGAACACTAGATATATGGGTGAAGGGAGGCAGCAGAGGATGTTAGATATGCATAATAATCTATAATTTATCAAGGGTTCACAAGGGTGGGAGTTTGGGGGGGGGGAAGGGGAGCTGATACCAAGGTCACAAGTAGAAAGAAACTGCTTTGAGAATGATGATGGCAACAAATGTACACATGTGCTTGACACAGTGGATGCATGTATGGTTTGTGATCAGAGTTGCACGAGTCCCCAATAAAATGGCTCTTTTAAAAATGAAGAAAATGATGGCATAATGGCATCTGTGCATAATGGCACATATGCACAAATGTGACTGATAACAGCGGATGTATGGATTGTTGTCAAGAACTACCAGAGCCCCACCAAGTGATTAAAAAAGAAGGAGATGCCATGGCTTCGGTCACCTGCACCTTAGTCCTCAAACAACATCCTTGTTTTTTTTAGGTCACAGCCCAACTCATTGCCACTAGACCATCAGAACATCCTTGTTTTTTTTTTAGCACTTTAAAGAGATCTTACATTTACTCAGTCTGATACATCATTTAATTTCTTGACTGCTACTTCCATGGGCAGTAACTGTGGATCCATGAAATCCTTGCCAACTTGAAACTTCGTGCACAGAGAGCCTTCACATCATGCACTTTGCAGGGGCTCTCAGGAGGAGCTAGTCCCGGGACGAGGACATGCTTGGGAGAGAGTCAGTGAAAAAGAGGGCCGTCAAGGAGACAGACTGTTAGAGTGGCAACACACTGAAGCACCCACGGACCGAGGCCGGCACGGGGGCAGGCAGTGTTTCTGGCTGCTGCACATAGGCGGTGCAACGAGTCAGAACTGATTGACAATTGATGGCCAACAGCATAGAGGGGCGACTTCATAAAGCCGCCATAGGGAACAGTAGACTGAAACGGGAGTGGGGTTTTCGTACCACGTGTTGGAAGGCCCCGTGGACCCACACCTTTCCGTTATTTTCGAGACCTACTGAGGTGCTGCTACCAAGAACGTTCTGCGGGTGCCAGACTCAACCCCAACTTTACCCATTCCTAGGCAAAGTGCAGGTCACACGAAGTGCCAGGGGCAGGCTGTTTTCCACACCAATCATGCCCTCGCTAATTCAAGGGGAACCAGCTGATCCTCTAAATTGTTGGGGAATGAATCACCTACAGCTGGACCTTTGAGAGGGCTCATGCACCACCGAGTTCTGCTCCATCCGCAGGGGCCGGCGCTCCGCAGCCGGGCTCAGTCTCTCCGGCGGGAATCGGTCCCGTGGCCTCTTTGAGGGCTGCAGGTTCGGGAACACGGCCTCTTCTAATGAGGCCGAAGCATAGGCAATGTAAGTAAGTCGGTGAGTTCAAGTGACGGGGGGAGGGGGAGGGGGAGGGGGGGAGGACAGAGGGGGGCTGACCGGACCAAAACAGTCCTCACGGCTGGCGGCGGAACTTCCCCGAGTTCCATTTTCAGACTTTGAATCCTGAGAACCGGCCCTGAGACTAGGAGCACTCTTTGAATGAACGTTTCCGAGGCTTTTCGAGCGTGTTCTACCCAGACAGTGCACGGCATGGCCGCTGCACAAACCGAGAGAAGCAGAGTGTTCAGAGAGAATGAGGGGCGGCAGGAAATCGCGAGCTGACCTTGCTTCCCATTGAAAATGGGGCAAATGACTTCTTCCAGAACCATTAGCATGTAAAGGCTGCATATTTCTTCGGAGAACGGGGCACAAAGGCTCTCCAAGGAGATCGCTCGGACGTGATTACCAGCAACATTTCAGTTTTCAAAAACACACCAAGGAGGCTGTTCACTAAGAATGTGTGGCAGCAA
>PVJH01024133.1:0-33690 GCA_004026705.1 Nesogale talazaci | reverse complement strand
TGTTCTGAATAGTCTGTTTGACAAATTTCGCGGGTCTCTCATTCGGCGCGTATATATTTATTATGGTCACTGGTTCCTGGTGAAGTGTTCCCTTGAGCATTATAAAGTGCCCCTCCTTGTCTCCTTTTATGGCTTGAACCTTGAGGTCTGTTTCATCTGAGATTAGGATTGCGACCCCTGCTTTTTTTGATTCACCATTTGTACTACAGCTTTTTAAGCTATTCATTATTTAACAGAAATTTTGACAGCTTCCAACTCCTTGTGATTGTGAACCGTGCTGTGATGAACATGGGAGCACAGAAGTCTGGCCATAGGTTGTTGCTTGCCTCCTCTGGGTATATGCCCTGTGCACAACTTTTTTATATTTTAAATTTTTAGAGTCAAATTAATATAATTTGCTATTAAATTAGTATTCTATGTTATTTTCTTTTTAAAACACCGGCTGAGCCCCGGTGGCATATTGGTTGTGTGCGGAACTGCGGCCCATTGGGTTGGTGGTTCAAATCCAGCAACAGCTCTCCAGGAACAAGGCTGGGCCTCCTACTCCCATCAGAGGGTAGTGATGCCCCCTCAAAAAAACAACAAAAAAAACACAACTTAGGGTATGCTATTAGTAAAAACAGTCAATTGCATAGCAAAAGTAAACTGATGCTATTACATTTTAAAATTACTTAGTGTGAGGTGAACATACTCTATGTAATTGCCCCCTTATTTGAGGGTGATAACTCCACCAATTGATGCCTAAAACTACAGATAATGCTGAAACTCATAGCATGTCTATGAGAAATGTCTAATCTTGAAACAAGGCACAGTAAAAGATTAGCAACATGAACTAAGGAGAGGGATATGCTAAACAAAAGATGATTCGCATACTGGTCACAGGACCATGCAAGATTTCATCACTTTACTCAATTAACATTTTCAGAAAGAGGTTGGACATACTGTACTCTGAAAGAGCATTCCATATATATTATGGTTAATAGTAGGATAATTCCCTTTGACATAACCACAGATGCAGACACTCATGAACAATGGATTTTATATATATGTATATTTGATGCTTTGGGGGGGGCTCTTACATCTCTTATCACAATCCATATATTCATCCAGTATGTTAAGCACATTTGCACAATGCCGCTATCATTTTCTAAGCATTATCTTCCCATTTGAGTCCCTGATATCCACTCCCTATTTCTTCCCCCTCACTCCCAACCCATCCTCCATCATGAACAGAGACACTCATATATATGTAAGAAAAAACTTTATATCAAAAAGTAATTATACATCAATATAGCATCCCAACCCAGTCCAGATCAAGTCCATAAGTTCAATATTAGCCCATAAGTCCAATAATAACCATATGTTTGATACTAGGCCACAAATTCTTCTACAGTTTCACGTAGCACATGCAATGATGCCAAAAAGCAGCCAAATTACAGGCCAGTGCTCTTTTCACCTTAAAAATCTTGTGGAACCTCTCGGCCCTGGCACATCTCTCCATGTGACTCCTCTGGCTCCAGGGCTCTGGCTGTCTTCAACATAGTTTCATGTGGCTTATCAATAGAATGTAAAACAGAGAGCGTGGAGGAAGATAGGAGTTCCCAGAATCCTCAGGAGAAGACCAGGCCCACACAAAGCATTATTGGCTATGACTTGATTGACAAGTTAGATTCCACCCCTTCAGTCAAATTTACAGGAAATGATTTAACGGTCACAATCAAGAGTTTCTGTAAATAACACACTTTTGTCCTATGACCCTGAAATTTCATATTGCTATGACAGTTTAAACCAGCCTATCCTGATGAAATCAGGAGGGGGCATTTACCAGATCAAGACATTTCATCATATATAAAGGATGTAGCTCTAACCAAAAAACCAAACTCACTTCCATCAAGTTAATTCTGATTCATAGAGACTCTAAAGAACAGGCCAGAACTGCCCTCCCCACTCCCCCTACCCCAGGGACTTCCAAGACTTTTAACGCTTTATGAGAAAGCCTCGTCTTTCTCCTGCAGGATGGCTGGATATTCGAATTGGTGACCCTGTGGTTGTCAGTGCAACACATGACACACTACACCACTGGGTCTCCTAACATAGATCAGGCCAGGCACCTTATAATAATGTTGTAATAAAGTAGCAATAATATTGTAATAATCTTTGTTTAAAAATGTATGGCAGCTTATTATAAACATGTTGAAGACTATCAGAAGGGAAAGGGGGAGGATGTATATTCTAGTTCACTTGAATAAAAGGTATTAGATAGCGTTTACCTTTGTAAGCTTAAGTTATTGCTTCAGCTCAAGTTGTCAAAAAGTAAGGTTTTTTGTTTTTTTGTTTTACTTTTGGGGGGGCATCACTGTTCTCTGGTGGTGGGAGTAGGAGGCCCAATTTTTGCTCCTGTGAAGCCACTGCTGGAATTGAACCTCCATCCCAGTGGGCCACAGTCCCGCACAAAACCACTATGCCACCAGGCTCAGCCCAAAAACGAAGGTTAAAAAAAGAACATTTGCATCAAATTAACTAGTCTTTTATTGTGCATGTATTCTACCCCATACTCTCCTACAGACCAAAGTTCTGTATGTAAGCTTATTGTTGTTAGATGAGCAAAGCAGAATGAAGCACCATGAGTCGCACACCCTCCTCTCAGTTGTTACTGCCTTTGAATCCATTGTTGCAGCACTGTGTCAATCTGTCTCCTCACTTGTCTGCCTCTTTGTTGCTAATGGTTACACAGGGGACTGCTAATGGCAGTCAGGAAGTCAAAACCACCAGCCACTATGTGGGAAAAGACATGGCATTCTACTGTAAGAAAGAGCTACAGTCTCAGGCACCCACAGGGGCAGTTCTACCCTGTCCTACAGAATGACTATGAGTCAGCGTTACCTCGAGTTACCTAACCAGGCATGATGTCCTTATCCAGGGACTGGCCTCTCCTGATCAAATGAGACAAATGAAGTATTGAGACAAGTCACACCATCCTACCTCCCAGGGACGATTCTGGCTGTACTGCCTCCACAACAGATTCATTTTTCCTTCTGGCAGTCCATGATACTTTCAATATTCTTCTCCAATACTGTAAGTCAAATGTCAAGTCTCCTCCAGGTTTCTTTATCATTGTCTATCTTTCACGTTAAAAATGTCATGGCTGAAGTCAGGTGCCTCTTAGTCCTCAAAGTGACCTCTTTGTTCTTTAATACCATAAAGAGGTCTTGAGCATAAAGCTTAGTGATCAGTCCACTCAGAATCATTTTTGATACCTTGATATTTCTATAAAGGGGCTTCAGAAAGTTTGTGGGAAAGTGGAATTCAAAGATAATCGAATTTTTTCCACTAATTTGTGAAGCTTCCTCATATATACAATTCTTAGCATAAAAAAATGTTTTACCAGAAGTTGTCACCCTATTACCCTAGCCAATGTGCTTGGGCCTCTGTTGTAGTTAGGGAGAGTCTGTTTAGATTTTCTATATTAAGGTAGTGTAACAAATCAGGGCACTTGATCAATTCATAATTTCTGATGAAAGAAATAAGAATACAAGATTAAATACTCTAGAAGTGACTGAGTATTTTCATTCACTAGCCATGCCTTTCTTCTGACATAACAGGACATTTGGGGAGGAAGAAAACTATTGGGAAATGCTGCAGCAGAACTTTTGGAAGGCCTGCTACTCCATTCTCTGTTGGCCACTTCAAGTTGAGAAATGCCTGCATGATGGGAGCTACTCAGAGTCTCACTTCTCTGATTCCTCGGGCTCTCTTTCCAACATCAGCAGGCATTCAACAATTGCAGTGATCCAAAAATCTGGAATTCTAACACAGAGTTTCAAGTAAGACCCAAGTCATGGGAAAACAAAATCCTTCATTAAATTTCTGTCAAATGCTCTCATCAGCTCACAACTTTGTTCAAATTCTCACAACCACAAAATGCTATGTGTTTCCTCCTTTTCCTCCTCCCTTTAAGAAGGTCGTTCCCAGGTCTCTGTGTACTGGCCAGGATTTAACCTCTGGGTTTAGAGAACTCCTGGGACTCTTCATGGAAGCTACATTGACAGTCTAAGTTAAAATCTGGTGTGCTGGGCAAGAAAACCACAAACCCTGTCTAGGCACTTTATCAGTCAGAGCCTGCCTTTGAAAGATAAGTCCCTTTGAGACAGAGGTCAGAATCAGACCGAGCTAGTTCAGATTAGCTCTACTGGCTGAGATGTGCGTCAACTAGATGGTTTGGACACAGAGTTAGCTCTGGATATGAACATTCCCTCTTATTGTTTCCATCCTTATTTACTTATAAGGGTTTTTTTAATACAGATTTCTCTTCTCGCAGATTAACCTACCACAGAGCCCTTGATTGTCATTAATTCACTTTTTCCTTAAAGTATAAATATAATTTTGAACTATTATTTTTCATTGAAAAGTTTTTCAAATTACAAAAATAATAAAACATAGATCACAAAATACATGAAGGAAAAACTCTAATATACCTGTGTTCGTCTATGGGATTATAATAAAACTTTTATCAAATTGTCTTCCCCAAAGATATACCAAACATTAGAGGCCATTTGCTAGCACACGGTGGGAAGTCAGATGCTTATAGATATTCTCCCTGCAGGTTCCAGCCATTAAGAGCAAGAAGACACCATTGCCTTGCCCACAGTAGGTAGGGTTCTCCCCTTGCTGTTAAAGATATTGGATTACTTCCCCTGAAAGTTTAAGCTAAATCAAGTGTCCAGTTCAAGGGCAATCAAAGTTAGGCTGCCTCCCTGGATCTAGGATCCACCCATCTTGTCACATGTTTATGCCTAGATCATCCCCTTCCCGTTACTATAGTACTCATAGCACAACCCTTTTCTGTGACATATGTCTTTGCCTGTAATTAAGGGGTTTGCAAGCCCTCCAAAGAGATATAAGCTTTGGTTAGCAATAAAGACACTCTCTCCCTGGTCCTATATCCTGATCCCTGGTTCCTCTCTCCCTTGTTCTCTCTCTCTGCCTCTTGCTCGCTCCTGCATTACCCACTTTCCACATCCTCACATGGATCACTACGCGGGGCTGAAGTGAGCAAGCTACCTTGAAATATGTCTGACTCCATTATTTCAATCTATCTTACATCTACCTTACTTTACTATAATCTTTACTTATAATTGCTGTATAATTGCACCTATTGAACCTGTGATGATTTGTTAGAGGTGGGCTCCCCTGACATAAATCTTCCATAATAGTCTCTATACTCATATATGTACAAAGAGGCTAAGTTATCTTTTAGTTCCATTTTTCAAGTCTTTTGAAAAAAAACCTAGTATGTACAACGATTCACAAATACAAAATTGCATATTTACACATATTTTAACTGGTAGATTGAGAAGCTAAGTGTTGAGTGGAGCCAATATGGCAAAACCCACTGCTATTCAGTTTCCTGATTCCTAAACCCCAAAACTCACAGCCATCAAATTAGCTCCAACTCAGTAACCCTAGATAGCATTTATGACATTGTACATCTTTACAGAAGCAGACAGCCTTGTCTTTGTCCCACAGAGAAGCCGGTGGGTTTGACCCTCCGACTGTAGTGACCCAACACTTACCTGATGGCACCTGCGGGACTCCTTGGTTGGTTGGATAATCCTACTTTTACAAACCAAAATAACATTATTCTCATTCTTCTGATATTTTCTTGTATATAATTGTCCATAGTCAAGTTCTAATCCCACTATTCTCCCTATTCCATCATATATATTTATCTATAGATATTCATTTCCCCCTAAAAATTATATCCTCTTTGATGACAATGTGCAAAGTGGAGTCTTCATCTTTCTCCTTTTACTTGGCTCCCATCTTTCCTGTGGGGCAGACATCCTGAGGTGAGGCTATTCAAAAATTACTCAGTTAAAAGCAAATGCTCGTATTGCCAAAGACTTCATATCTTGGTTTCTGAACATCTGATGATTACAGACAAATGTGTCATTCACCAATTATTCTTACACAATATGTTCTTGTAATGAACCACAGCTTAGACAGCCAGAACAAATGTCAGATATCTATCCAAAAGACTGTCCTTAGAGTGAAAACCGAAGATAGCAACTCAGGTCAAGCAGATCTAGTAACGTTTTCAAGAAAAATGTTGAGATAATTTTTGGATGTCGCTCCTGGTGGCTCTGTACGCAGCAGCCTGGGACACTGCTGGCCCTGCACACCCTCACAATTGCATTTCTTGGGTAATAATGGCTCATTGCTTTCCCTATTGGAGTTTAATCATTGTTTTTTCATTCTTTTGGTGTTTTTCCTTCTTTCTTTTATTTAATTTTAATAAATCATTTTATTGGGGCTATTTCATGGAGCTTAATAATTAACCTGCCTTTCATTGCTCTTGTCTCCTCAGACTCTGTCCACTACAGAAATACTTCAATATCTTATTCTGGAATAAAAACCAGTTTTTCAAGATTAAAGTCAAATTACAGTCTCTAGAAAATATCCTTATCTTATGCTATGGTTTTTCCATAAAATAATTAATAGTGAGAAATACGAAGTCTGCTCATAGGATGGAAGCTATCAGAACTGCATGAGAAAAGGCCAAAAATAGTTCATCCAGCTCTTTTCAGTTGTAAAGGGCAGACACTCAGGTGAAGCATTTGCTATGACTTCTCATTCTATTGTCAAGCCTTATTACATAAGGGTGATTTGTGTTTCACATTAATTAGCTAAGAGGTTTGGACATTAATCCACTACCCAATAAACAGCCCTCTGCAATGAGGTAGTTGTTGAAAAAGACCAGCTCTTGGTTTATTGCTCTTGGGTTTTTCAGGCTGAGGTGTGTACAACATGGTCTTTGGTGCCTCCTTAGGAGAGTCACATGCCTGATTTTGCCCAGAGGATCTCTTATCCTGGTGTCCTACATGCTTTGTGGCAGATCATCCAACAGCACACTGCATCTGTTGAAGAAAAAGAGGAGGCTTCCATACAGAGCGCTTCAGTGTGGGAGGAAGTCCTTCCTGCCAGCAACACTAGAGGTGGACAGCAAAGTATGTAGGCAGAGTGCAAGTGGCCATGAAGAAGAAAACTGTAGATCCCACCACCAGAAAATGTCAAAATAATCATAATTAAGATCTATAGGATCAGGTAGAAAGAAAAGGCTCTGAAATGCTTTGAAAATGATGATGGCGACAAATGTGCTTGACATTTGATGTCAAGATGACATCAAATGGATGAATGGATGGATGGATGCATGGAAGGATGGATGGATGGATGGATGGATGGATGGATGGATGGATAGATGGATTGTGATGAGTTGTATGAGGCCTAATAAAATGATAAAAATTAAATGCTGATGACTTTTTAAATAGAAAAAAAATCTATATCAATATGAGATTGAGCTTCAAAAAGTCCATGGAAAAAAGGAAATGTAAAGAAATAGAATTGTTCCCCCCAATTTTTAAAGACTCCTTATAAATCTGCTATTAATCATCTACATCTATATATGTCTGCATTCAAGTTTGGAAAAGCATAGCAGGATAAATGCCAAGCTGTTAAAACTGCTTACTTTAGGAGGATTTTTTTGCACCTAGAAGAGGTCCTCAAAAAGTTCATTGAAAAGCAGGATTAAAGGATTAGGTATTAGGGCTGAGCCCCAGTGTCGTCAGTGGTTGAGTGCGGGACTGCGGCTCACAGGCTTGGCAGTTCAAATACAGCAGCTGCTCTCCAGGAGCAAGGCTGGGTAGCTCCCATGACCACCAGAGGGCAGTGATGCCCCCCAAAAAAGGGGATTATGGATCTTTTTTTTCATGAACTTCTTCAAGCTCCTTCTGATGCTCACTGCCATCAAGTCAATTCTCACTCAGAGTGACCCTCTCAAATAGTAGAGGTGCGCCTGTTGCACACCTAGAGTTGTACACTGTAGTCTAAGACTATAAATCTTGAGTTCAAGCCAGCAGCAGCTCTTCAGGGGAAAGATAAGGGTTTGAACTGCAGACCTTGTGTGTCTATTGGAAATAGTGATATTATTTGATCTGTGACAACAAGCAAGTATTACTTTCACAGCTAAGAAGCAGAACTAAAAATTAGAATTTTTTCACGTGACTTAATCCACATTCCTGACTCATGATTCTTTATCTTTAAGTTTAGCCACATTTATCATCTTATAGGCTGGCTGTCTAGACATGAACACCAGCCATGTGTGCTAAGGAAGTTGCATACAAATGGGAATTAGCTGTGCATCTGGAAATGTCTCTGTATCTGCTCAAAAGGAAGCACACTAAAAATCACTTCACGTACCATGATTTAAGAATACCATACAAATATGGATCACTTGACGTCATTAAATCAAGTGCCCTTTGTGTGAATTCTGGGGGGAAATACATCCAGAGGTACTTCATGTACAACATGAAATAGAAGATAGAATATCAGTAAAGATAAGATTTCAGTATGATGGTTTGTTAGATGGGTTTCACACATGCTCCCTAACTCCCAAACTAAATTCCAGGCATCTGCTATGGAATAGAAGAATGGGCTTAAGATAAAAACCTTGTCTTTAAAAAACAAATTTAAAAATTTTAAGAGGTACACTGTACATATGCTTATGCTTGGGAGCATCCAAGAATGTTTACAGTGTTGTAACTTGAGAGACAGTTTGGGATCGTGGTTAAAGGCTTCAAACCTCAGTTCCACCACTTACTGGTTTTGGATAACTGAAGTTCATCATGTACTCATCTTTCCCATCGATAGAGGGGGAGCGCTGGGCTGAGATTCCCATGGTCTGCAGTTCAAGACCTCTCGGCTGCTCTATTGAGAAAGATGGGACTTTCTACTCCCATAAAGAGTTACGGTCTCAGAAATCCACAGGGCACTTCTACCGTGCCTTATCGGGTCACGAGGAGTCACCTTCCACGGCAGTGAATTTGTCTGCTTTTGTTTGTTTGTGCGCTTCTTTGTTTCATAAAGTGAGACTAATAATAAAATCATCTCTAGAGATCATTATAAGGCGTAAATGTATTAATGTGGCACACCAGTTAAGATTATACCTGGAGCTATCCCATCTAAGTTTCTGTTAATTAGAAACAGCCTTAGCATACTTTTCAAAAGTTGGCCCTTATGTCACATCTTCTCTCGTTCAGTCAAGCCATGAGTAGATGGCTCCTTCCTGCCAGGCACTGTGCTGGCATTCAGTATTAAAAACCAACTGATAGACTACAAATAATTAAGTAGATATATAAATGAATGAAGAAATAATATCACAATCTCTGTGTTACGTATCCTTTGTGCCTTGAAACTTTTTAAATCATTATCTTTTTTCAAGACACAGAGAAGATTGAAGCTGTTATTATTCTATAACTACTGATTAAAGAATATACAAACCAAGAATAAGACAACACAAATTGAGTCCTCAAGGAGGAATACCACTAATAGGGCTGTGTGGCCACAGGGTTTGACGCCCCAACTCAGCATTTGTGGTTTGACTATAAATTACTGCGGCTAGCTCCACAACCCAAAGTAGAAATTTGATTCTGTTTCCTTATGAAATTGGTGAGTTACATGAAAGCTTGATCACACTTGAAATATGGGGTCTGCAGGTAACCACACAAATTCACAGCAACCCACAGCCACTGGCCTGAGGGAAAGCAGGGCTGACCTAGAAAGAATCAGAAAATGGGTCGAAAATCAAATTCTGAACTGGGCACCTCTTTCTCTATCTTTTCCCCCAGGGTTTCCTGGGACAAAGAGAAGTCCTTCTCATGTATAAGGTTTGTGATTTGTAAGCTTTTGGATAGGAAAGCAAAGGAAGAGAAGACCATGAATATGTTCATTGATCAATGGAAATTATATCATGCACCATTCTTGTGGCTCAGTGATTTCCCCAAATGCAGAGAGGCTATAGCTTTTGGAGCTGACTTCATTTAAGATTTCACTGAGCTTTTAGCAGCCTCCATCGATTATCTGTATATCCTTGTGTTCATTTATTCATTCTGCAGCTGCAGCTCTCACTACGTGCCAGCAGGAGACTAGAATTGGGGATTTGTTGTTGCTAGATGCCATTATGTGGACGCCAACTCATGGTGGCATCACATGTCACAGTAACGTTATCCAGAACTGCTCCATGCTCATGGCTGCCAGCGTGCTCCCATTCACTGCTAACGCTACCATATCAACACATCCCACTGAGACTCTCCTTCCTCCTCTCACTTTGCTGTACATAACATCCTTCTCCAACAAGCAGTCTTTACCAATTATGTACCCAAAGTAAGTGAATCAATGCTTCAGAGAAGATTTCATTAGCCATAGGATTTCACATGCGCTGATTTTTGTCAGTTGGTTACCAGCCCTTTCATCTTAGGCTTCTTTTGTCTGGAAGCCCTAGTAGAAACTGTCTGTCATAAGTGGTCCTGCTGGTATTAGAAATATTGGGGGCATTGCTTCTAACATCTATTAACATGCAACCCACCACAGTAAGACAAATTAGACATGGATGATTGCTTTTATGTGGGGAACTTAATATATCATTAAGTCAACTGACCTCAGTTCAAGTTCTAAGTTCTGAGTGGTTGATGCAAAGCAGAAAACGTGGAAAGGGAGTAGATAAGTAACTAACCATTCCCATTGTCATTTCTGGAGGAAAGGAGTGTGAGTCAAAATTATCCCGTGAAACATTAATCCAAACAAAGATAAATAAGCCATACAATATCTGGAAACACCCTCATAACAACTACCTTTCTGATTTCCACAACTTCAAGTTCAAGCTTATGTAACATTTATGCCAACATCCTCCTCTCTCAGCTGGTTTCATCTGTCCTCGTGGGAGTTAGCCCTATCCACTCCTCATCCTATACAGACCTCTGAGTGTATCTAGATTTTTCTCTAGAGAGCTCCATTCTATTGTCTCAAGACAGGTATAAATCTATTGACCAGTGGATGTACTATGAAAATGAGCTGCTAGAACTGAGGAGCCAGGACATTAGAACAAGACATGTTCACAGCATGGCTGCTGGTAGAGTTTCATATGTCAGAGAATTCTTACATCTGTGCATCCCCATGTATTCGCTTGCCTTTGGAGGGTTGGGAGAGGAAGGCGGGGGTGGGATCAATAAACAAAAGTGAAATAAAAGTCACCATTAAAAATATTCCTCCAAAATACAGAAATTGAAAAGACCATATTTGTTTGAGGACTTAAAGATCTAGATAAGAACTTGAGCTACCCCAGAAAGATGAAAATCAAGGTGTTTGAGACATAGAAGGAAGAGAAATGTGGGCTGATTACAAAACTTTCAAGAGTAACAACTGAAGTCAATGGACGCATCCATCATGAACTCGAACCTTTCATTCCAAAAAGATGTCAGACTTGGGAATGCTGAGGGTCAGCAAAAAAGAAAGAGCTCTTCAATGAGATAGACTAGAGTCATGGTCAAGACAGTGACCAAACAATTGAAGGTGAAAAGATGTCACAGGACCAAGCTACATTCCTTTATGTTACACAGTCACTGTAAGCTTTGGCCGACTGGACAGTGTCTGACAGCAACAAGAGGAATGTTGGCAGAGGAGCAGGGACATCTCCTTTTTAATGCAGAATTATTTAGTTTCACTTGTCAAGGTGGTGTGCTATGAAAACAACTGGTAATGCACAAAATGGTCTTTCCCTGCATTTCAAAGGAGTCCTCTATGGCTTATCTCCTCCTCTCACTATTCTTTGGCTGACACCCTGTCTAGATGAGGCTGAGCATTATCAGAAATCATTGGGTACTAATCCACCACCCATCTTCCAGTTTGTCATAGTATTGTGGCTTGCAGGTAGAGCTAATGCTAGAAGCTATGCTGCTGGTATATCAAATCTCTTCAGGGTCACCTATGATGGACAAGCTTCAGAAGATAAACTAGAGGGAAAGATCCAGTAACTAACTTCTGAAAATTAGCCAATAAAAAACTTATAGATCACAGAATATTGTCAATTATTCTGGACAGATTACTAAAAAAGATAAAACAGTAGAAAAAAGCCATCATATTAGGCAAAGCAGAAAGACAATGAAGTCAAGGGAAATGCTCATGGAAATGGAACTGATATCATAGATTCAAACATATCAATGATACTGGGTTGGAGCTCTCACCATAAAGCAGAGCCAATCTGAGAGCAACTAACAATAGCAACTACATGTATGAATTGAACCTCCTATGATGTGCTCAGCCTAAAATCCTCTTCTTGAAAATTTAAGAGAAGAAACATATTCTTGCTCCCCAGAATTTTCCCATGTAGCACAATTATTAAATAAGAAAAACCACAGACCTGCTTCTCTGCATTCATCTGAGAGCATTGACATGACGCATTTCAAGCCTTTGAAAACAAGAATACATTTGATAGAAAACTTGGTCTGATCCCTGGTGAAAGGGAAGATACATTTTCTAGTTCTGCTACCCAAGGATTCCCAATCAGGTCAATGTTTATTGATAAATATCAGCCCTATCCAATTAAAATCTAAGCTGGCTACCTCTACCTCAGCCCTTCCCTGGCACTCTCTTTTGCTGGTCTCATTTATCTATAGGTATGTAATCAGCTCCAGCGGGTCCCTAGGTGGCACAAACTCTTAATCACTCAACTACAAATATAAAGTTTCCACAGCAAATCCATGCAGAGGAACCTCTGAAGAAAGACCTGGTAATTTGTTTCCAAGGATCCATAGCTTTCAAAAACATATGGAGCACATGCCTATTCGCACAGATATGGGGTCACCATGAGTCAGAATGGGCATAGCAGCCACTGGTGCTGGCGGTCAGCTCCATGGGCAATAAAAACTATTCATCTGCTAAGTTTCTCACTGAAAAGTTGAGAGGCTAAGTCTACCCAGAGGTCCCTTGAATGAAAGGTCTTGCTTTCTAGTTCCCCAAAATGAACCATTGAAAAATCTATGGAGCACTACATACAATCCATGGGATAACCAGGGGTAATAATCGATTCAACAACTAGTTTTTTGGGTTAGCTCTAAAGAAATGAAAAGTGACTAGTCTTCAACATAACAGTTAATGGCAAGTATGTACCAGAGAATGTAAGTTCCTTAGGAAGTGAAGGCACTCAACAGAGAGCATGCCTAACCTGGGATCTTTATCTCAACCCCAAACATGCCCTATGGAGAGTTTAATGAACACAGAGATAGAATGTTGCAGAATAGCCAAGCACATTATAATGATGGGACACTAGACCTAGTTAGTTCATGGATCACACACTTTATTAGGCATCTGCCATATGAATAACATTTCCACTGCTTATTTTTAACATGAATTCATGTAAGAATCTAGTTCTCAAATAGCATGTGGTCAGTTCCTCATAAGCAGATCTATTTTTAACAGATGATGTAAGATGAATCTCCCCATTTGTAAAATGAGGACAATAATGCTTCCCTGTGTTTTAAGTCTTGAAATAACATTTGTCATCAAGTCAATTTCAACTTATGGTAGCTTCATGTGTATTAAAGTACCACGGTGTTCAAAAGCATGATGACTTTTCAAAAGTAGATTGCCAGATCTTTCTTCCAAGACTATTCTAGATGGATTTGCACTTCTGATCTCTCAGTTAGAAGGTGAGCATGTTAACCATTTGTACTGCCCAGAGACCACAAGCCTTGAAATAGTCATATTACAAGGCAGACTGAGCAGACTAGAAGGAATATTCTTTGTTGTCTTAATTAATACTTCCTACTTTACATCTTTGGGTTCTAATGTCCATTGCAGTGGATATATAAAACTCACTGACAAAATTCATGATTAAAGTGTTATTAAGAAAGTTAACAAGTGTTATTGCCAGTGAGAAATGCTCAAAGTTGATTTGCTTTTTTAAGTCATGTTACAAGATTCTTTAAAGTCTGTTAATAAATGTCCAGAGGAGCATATCACTCTTCTGAAAGCCTCAATTCAAAGGCATTCAGCTCAAGCTCTGTGGGTCATCACATCTAGTTCCCTTAATTAAGTATGCAGAGATACCTCCACCCAAGAAGCCTCAGCTTAATGGCGCTGATGTCCACTGTTATGGGTCAGCAAGCCCAACTTTCTGAATTAAGTGCCCAAAGTCACTTCACTCCATAAACCATAATGATGCACAAAATTACTCAGTTTGACTTCTCCATAGGTTAGGTAATCCATCACTGTGTTCTGTGCTCTAGCTCTCACTCCTCTGATCCTATAACTGTCTTCTGCATCCATGAGGCTAATGACAGGGCTCTTGGGTCCAGAGGACATGCTCCACTCCTGGATTTTCCTAGGAACAATAACTCTCATCCTGCTTCTCAGAGTGTCCATGTTATATGCAGGAGGATAACAATCCAATAAATGCAGTAATCACTACTCACAAGTGAATCCTATGAGTGTCTTCCACCCACCATCTTCCCAGACCAACACAGGAATAAGTCACTTGGAGGAAGTTAGAGACATGGCTAGAAGAGCCGCATTAAATCACTTGCTGCCTTCAAAAATGTAATTATGATAGCGAATATTAATTTTTATTTCCATTATTTGTCCTGAGAAAGTGTCACTTCTGATCTAAGGAATTTGTTTAATCAGAGAGGAAAATAAAACCAATATCTCATTCCTTGTCAAGGAAAATTAGTGGGAGCTCTTTTTTTCACTAGCTACACCACAATCATAAAGAAGGCCTAACTACAGATCTAAACATGTATTAAAAGGCCCAATAAGCAATCTCAATAAGTGATTCATCAATTCTACTGTCAAGTTTCCTATGAAAGAGATGAAGAAGGAAGGACTTCATTTCCTTGAGAGCAAACAATATTTTTTCTCACCTTGGAAATTTAGAGCCAAATTGGAATTGGAAGCCCTAGTGATGTTTCAGGTAAGCAATGGGCTGCTTACCTCAAGGTTGGCAGTTCAAGACCACCAACTGCTCAAGAGAGACATGAGGCCATTGGCTCCCATAAAAAATTTCCAGCCTTGAAAACCTTATAAGGTCACTATAGTCATAATTAGCTAAGTGGCCCTGAGTTTGGGGCTTTGTCTTTCCAATATTGGAGTGGGGGGGGGGCAGGTTCTCGGTTAAGGACTTGACTGTGAACCTAAAAGATGAGTAATCATCCCTCACAATATGCCTCCAAAACGGACGCACATGAAGTCAATATAAATCAGAACCAATGCAGCACAAACAGCAAAAATAAGATGTGCGATACCAATAAGCATTTGTTGCCATTTTTGGTGAATGAACAATATGTGCTCCTAAAGTACTGAGCCCTACTTCAGGAGAGAGATGAGAATTCAGATTATAGACTTAGGATGATCCTGAATAATTCACACAAAGTAATCCTATTTGGCAAAGCCTGCAGAAAATAATCTTGAATCTCAATGTTTACTAACTGATTTGAACCTAACCTAACCTATATCCGTCATGTTCCTTTTATCCAGCATTAATGGGATCAGAAAACACTCATACAAGGTACAGGTTTTCCTTGCTATCTGAAAGTAGAGCCTCCCTATGAAACTTTTGTAAGCCAAAATGATAAAAAGGGAAGGCACAATTACCATTAATTGATGTCGAGAAACTTTTCAAGTTTTCACAGATCCCCAAAATAACACTATTATGTAATAGAACTATTATGTAATAAACTATTATGTAATAAAACAGAAATAAAATAGAACTATTATGTAATAAAACAGGAGTGGTATAATAAATACACAGCCTGTATCAAGTATAAATAATGTAAGGAAAGTGCCAGTCATGTAGGACAATCTCCTTCTTCAAAGACTTGCTACAAAACAAATGCTAGTTTCACTTTTTATTCCTTTTTGGGGTTTTTTTTTGGTAAAAGCAAAAAACCTCTTCATATTTCTTTTGATTAGTATGGTAGTCACCTAATCTGGTGTCAATTTGAGGTTTAAGAGTGTAGGGGTGGAGTTTAGCCTGTCAGTGTGGAAATAGCCAATGAGACCTCTTTGTGGGAATGGCCTTCTCCTGAGAATCCTGGGAAACCCGGTATTTCTTTCTTGGAGGCTGGAGACACTCTCTTTCTCATTTCACTCCCTTGAAGACACTGGATGACAAGGCTCACTTCCTGTGAGACATCCTTGAGGAGAGGCCACATGGACCTACACTGAGGCAGCTCTGGGAACTGGAGTAGCCACAAGGAGACCCCTGCCAGCGCTGAGATTCTTATAACACCACTGGATCCAAGGACTTTCTACCCACTGACTTGTGATCATCCTGCATTTGGCATCATTGCATGTGTATTGAGAGTTTGAAGAAGACTTTATAGATTGGTATCAGACATATGGGCTAATATCAGATTCATGGGCTTGGACTAGACTGGGTTGCAATGCTTTCTTAATGTACAATTACTCTTTATATAAAACTCTCTCTTATATACATATAAGTGTCTCCATGAATGTGTTTCTCTAGTGTACCCAGACTAACACAGTTAATTAAAACAAGGACAAATGTTGGTCTTTCTTAAAACCAAAGTGGCATAATGAAAACTCATAAAGCAGGGGATAGTGAGATTTTATTCTCTTATCCAGACTAAGCAAGTAGCATCTTAAGAAGTTCTAATCTAATTATTTTTGTATGATAGTTCTGGGATATTGATAGATGAATTAATCTTCTTAGGTAAAAATCTAAATGAACTATGGTGTCACTGTTAGATCATTCTATGGTCACTTACTCTAATTGGCTCCACTGTCAATAGCTATCAGGTGGATTCTGACTCATGGTAACCCCGTGTGTATCAGAGTCGACCTGTGTCCCATAGGGTTTTCAGTGGCTTACCCTTCAGGTCTTTCTTCCAAGGTACCTCTGGGTGACTTAAACCTCCAATCTTTCCATTAGCAACTGAGCCCCTTTGCACCACCCACATTACACTCCAAGGACAATGTCCAACTATCGTTGGGTCTAATTCGTTTTTTTAGTATGGATGGTCCTTTCAGGCTTAGAAGTCAACCGGATGGCATGTTTCTTGTCTAATAACAATAAGACCTTGAGATCATAGTACAAAGAGAGGAAGCTTTTGGTCTCTAGCTCGAGGGCTACCTGGGGGGGGAGCAGAACTTCATGGCAGGAAATCAAATGTTCTTCTCTCTTTAGAGCTAAGGAAACGATTTGCTGAGGAAGAGTCCCATGAACAGAAGTTACCCAAGCTTTACACGAGTTCACCCTGCCGTCAGTACTATGGCTTCCTGCAGCACAGGGATTTAATACTACCCCAGTCCCAAGTCCTCACTGTGGTCTTCTCCCTAGCAGAAGACTACTTGGGAATGTATTTAGTGCCACCTTGTGGAATGGAAACAAACTTATTTGGAAAGGGCCTATTCCAGATTCTTTTACTGGCGTTTTCTTTTCTTTCTGTTTGTCAAGCTCAGCGATAATGTTCTTTTTCTTACTTTTGATCCTTTTTATTTGTCCTCTGGGAAGGATATCCGTGCTGGTCTGGTCATTGGCACATCTCAAACCTGGCAGAGAAAAGCAAAGTGCGGCTTGCTTCATGTACTGTCATTGTCCATCACCAATACTCGGCATGCAGAGCGTAAAAGACTCTGGAAAGCTCCTAAATCTCACTGACAGTGCCAATAATTGAACCATAATCCCAGATAATTATATTTACAAGAACGGGTCTGTCCATAATCTCTCCAAAAATAATGCAATTCACATCTGTTTTGTGTAGAAATCCACATACATTGGCTTAGCCATGTTTGGATTCTGATCTTAAACTAGAAAATTAGCCTGACCTAACGAAAGTGTTTAAAATTACCCGGGACAACACATAACTTGCTTGACTTCATTGCATGGTCTGCTTTAGTTTCCATTGCATTTTCCTGCTGCAAAGACATTTCTGTAGCTGTGCTTCTCTTTCCAGGTGGCTACAAGAAGCAGGGCTAACCCCCAGTCTGGAAGCATAATTATATGCTTTACCTCACAGTGACTTAATTGATCATGCTAAATGCCCTTTATTTAAAGGGATGGATTCTAAAAATGCCCACCAACCCCCCTTTATAAGAAGACACAACTTTTTTCCTGGGTAGAAACTAGTTTTGGGGAGGTCTTTTAATTGCCATGTGTGGTAGCGTAGGACTGTGCTCACTAGGTTTTCAGAGACTGATTTCTCAGAAGCAGATTTCTGGGTTTTTCTTCCAAAACATGTCTCAGTAGACTTAAACCTCCAACCCAGCAATTCGATTCCCAGGTACCCAATCTATCCTATATATACTCCTATAGACCCAGAGGAATTGAAATCAGAGACTCAAAGAAAGACTTATGTACCGATGCTCATTGCAGCACCGTCCCTGCTAACCAAAATGTGTGAGCAGCCTAAATGCCCATCAGCATAAGAATCAATAAACAAAATATGACACATACAACTAATGGACTGCTGCTCAGGTCATAAGAGAAATGAAGTCATCGTGTATGTGACCGTATGCTCAGTGAAATTAGCCCATCACAAAAGGACAAGTAGTCTATGACTTCACATATAAAAAGACAAGAAAGGGGGAAAGTACAGAGGTGAAAGTTTATTAGTGGTTACCAGGAAGAAGAGTTAACAATGATGGGAAATCACGCTGATTGAGAGAAGGGTTTCACAGTCAACTATTGTAATTGTACAGCTACAATACACAGTACAATACACAATTACAGTACACAGTACACAGTTGGCAAAAGTTGTGTAACAGATGTATTTACAATAATGACCCCCAAAATGTATAATGTCAGAACTTAAATTGTTAATGCTTGGTTTGAAAAAGACTATGGGGCTGAGCCCCTGTGCCATAGTGGTTGAGTGCGGGACTGTGGCTCACTTGGCTGGCGGTTCAAATGTAGCAGCAGCTCTCCAGGAGCAAGGCTGGGCCTCCCACTCCCACCAGAGGGCACTGATGCCTAAAACAAAAAAAAAGAAAAGAGAAAAAGACTATGGATGACAAGTGAAAGCCCAAAACCCATTTGCAGGGTCCACACATGGATTAAGACTCCAATGAGTCCTTTCTGATCACAGGTGAGGGCTATGCATAGCCTTGTTATCAGACAGAAAGCATTGTAAAGCTGATTAAGAAAGAGATGATAAAATGTAATATCTTATCATTTGATCTTTTTGATCCATTTTAAAGCTGTTCTGTTAAAAGTAAGGGGGAAATATATTTGGAAATAAACCCCTGGTGAGTTCCCGCCTGCCCTGCCCCACTCCGCCGTCCACTCACCAGAGACATGAACAGCTTCGGTAATATGCAGAAGGCATTGGAAAGTAGATTGCTGCAGAGGCAATTAGGTTAAAATTTAACACCCTATCATTTTCTCTCCATTTGAACTTGTTCTAGTTTTAATATTTACTGCTTTGTTTTCCATCGAGGTTTTTTCTGTTTTACTTTGTTTTTCTTGTTAAAGTGTTTGTTTGGGTTTTTTTTTTTTTCTGTATATGAAGTCCAAGATAGGTAAACCTACAGAGACAGTAACTGGATTAATGATTCATTTGGGACAGGGCAGGGGAGGTTGGGAGGTGGGTGGGGTTGGAGATGAAATAATGATGAATACACAAATAAAGAAAATGTTCTAAAACTGTGGTGATGTTTGTAAAGTTCTTCTTGATGTGATTGAACTATTGAATTGGAAGATATGTGAATTATATGCCAATAAAACTGTAAGGGGAGGGGAAATAACTGCTGACACCACATGTGTAAAATCAAATACCTCATGGAATTTGGTTCCTTGGTTTGAAGATTTAGGGCCATGGTCTTATAGGATATCCCAATTAATTGGATCAATAATATATTCCACGTTCCTGTTCTACTTCCTGTTTCACTGTATAATATCTGGGAAATTAAAATCATGCAAGTGGTCGTTCAAATCACAATAATTGTGCTGTATTCACTTGAAGTAACAGAGGGAAAATGATAGTCAAAAATAGAAAATGTATATGGAATACGTGGCTAATTGTTTCCACAACCGGCTGCCTCCTTTGCCTTGAGATCAGAAGGAATAGATAGTGCCCAGTTATCATTACTGTTCACTTTGGTCAAAAAACTAAAAAATAATCTCCACTCAAAGCAATAAATACAGAAGTAGGTTGTAAATTCTCATAGACTCTGAACTCTCTGGGTGGGAGTGACACCCCTAAAACTATTGCCTTGAAATAATCTTTAGGACTGAGCTCTGGAGGCATAGTGGTTGTGTGTGGGACTGCAGCCCACAGGGCTGATGGTTCAAATCCAGCAGCGGCTCTCCAGGAGCAAGGATGGGCTTCCTACTCCCACCAGGGCAGTGATGCTATACACACAGACACACACACACAAATAAATAATCTTTAAACTTTAAACCAAATATCCTTTGAAGTCATCTTAAAATCAATCAAAACATTAACTTAAATAGTGGGAGTGGGTGTGGGGTTGGGCAGTGTCTGCCTTATAACATTAGATTATTTTAAAAACTTCTTATATTGAAGTAAATTGACAACAGCAACTCATGAGATTAGAAAGGAACTTATAGAGCAGTGTTTGTGTTAACAGAGGAGGAACAACTGGGAAAGGAACATGAGAATGGTAGTGCAATGGAATTAAATGTTGCTAAGTTATATAGAAAATGTGTTTTGCTGTTTATATTCTTAACAACAAAATAAATTTTAGAAAAATAAATAACATATTTAAAAGGCAGTTTTCTGTAATCTCAAAGGAAGACTAGATTCACCTTATAGGCAAACTGTTATTTTATTTCAGGAAAAAGGTCAACATGTAACTCTAATGAAAATCAAGAATGCTTCCATTACATGGAGAGAGAGGAGTGGGAGGGAGGCTCTAAATTAATTTTTCCCCCTTACCTTTATTGGGGGGGCTTTTACATCTCTTATCACAATCCATACATTCATCCTGTGTGTCAAGCACATTTGCACATATGCCGCCATCACCATTTTCAAAACATTCTCATCCCACTTGAGCCTCTGATATCAGTTCTCCATTTCCCCCACATCCCCGACCAGCACATCCTCATGAACCCTTGAGAAGTTATAAATTATTATGATGATATCGTTAAAAAAAATGTTAAATCATTTTATTAGGGGCTCTTTCAGCTCTCATAACATGCCATACATCAATTGTATTAAGCACATTTATACATACACTGCCATCATCATTTTCTAAACATTCCTTTCTAATTGAGGCTTCATACAACTCTTACCACAATCCATACATACATCCATTCTGTCAAGCACATTTGTACATTTGTTGCCATCATCATTCTCAACACATTTGCTTTCTGCTTGAGCCCTTTGTATTAGCTCCTTTCCCTCCTCTCTCATGAAGCCTTTATAATTTATAAATTATTGTTTTGTTATATCTTACACTGTCTGAGTTTTCCCTTCACCCCAGGGAGGAGGTAATATGTAAATTCTTGTAAACGGTTCCCCCTTTTCACCACACCTTCCCTCCACCCTCCTGGTATCACCACTCTCAGCACTGGTCCTGAAAGCACCATCTGTCCTGGACTGCCCATTCTTCCAGTTCCTATTTATACCAGGTTATGTCCTCTTGTCTAGCCAGATTTTTAAGGTAGAATTGATATAATGATGGATGTTGGGTTAGGGGGGAGTAGGTATTTAGGAACTAGAGGAAAGTTGTATGTTTCATCATTGCTATACTGCACCCTGACTGACTTCTCTCCCTCTGTGACCTTTCTGTAAGGGGATGTCCCATTGCCTAGGAATGGGCCTTAGGTCCCCAGTATGCATTTGCCCTCATACACAATGATTTGATTTTTTGTTCTTTGATGCCTGATACCTGATCCTTTCAACACCTTATGATTACACAGATTTGTGTGCTACTGCCAAGTGGGTTTTGTTGCTTCTGAGCTAGATGGCTGCTTGTTTACCTTCAAGTCTTTAAGACCCCAGATTATCATATCTCACATCATTCTCCATGACCCCTCACCCACTTTTCTAGCTGATCTTTGTGATCAGTTCCTCCTTTCTCCTCCCACTTTCCTATATAATACTCCTGTTTTCTCTACTTTTCTTGTTGCCCCTGAGGGGTTTGTCTGCCCTGGATTCCCTGTGTTGCAGGCGCTTATCTGGAGCAGCGTCCATGTTCTGGTCTAATGTGATTTGTGAAGTAGAACTAAGATCAGGGTAGTAGGGGTGGGGGGGGGAGAGAATCACCAAAGAACTAGGGGAAAGTGAGGTTCTAATTTAATCCAGCATTTTTGTAGAAGAATAAATTAAATCTTGACTTGGAAATGTAAATTGTTACATAGAATGGGCTCAGAGATATTCTTGCTTTCCAGAATGAGGGAAGCAGATTCCTTTCTCTTGGACTCACTCACACACTTCTTTGGAGTACAGGTAGGCTGGCCACTGCCTCATGACATACTGTACTAACAGACCTGGAGGAGAACCCAGGCTCCTTGACTCCAAGCACAACTGTTTCACTATTCCTAGGAGTTCTGCAAGTCACTTTTTCCATTGTATAGTTCCTAGGCTTTAATGCAAAAGGATATGAAGGACTCAAATACAGAGAAAACTCCCACTTGAAATGCAATAGTAAGAAGCACAATCTCTTACAATCAGAGGAGTGGCAATGTCTTCAGTTAGAGGAAGGCTCACTGCCTTTTAGAAAAAGATGGCAAGCAGAATCACAAGAGACATGCCATAGTGGATCAAAATGTATGTGACAAAAGAATGCATGGAACTTAATCTCATTAAAAAGGTGGTGATGAGGGAGATTACCAAAGCTAATACTACGTTGCGCTTGCCTTCCAGTGAAGAAATATAAATGTACACATACATACATGTATACACATCTACACAGTCATTAATTAAAAGAGTCACTTGATGACAGCAACCTAGGAGATATTCCAAAATAAGTTGGGAACACTTTAGGTGGGGATGGATTATATTTGTCTAACCTAGCAGAGGGAGAGTTGGGGGCTCATGACATTTTCTGATGGAAATAGATCATATTTTGAAGTAATCTTCTGGCAATATTAGGACATACCACATCCAATTCATAGTTGGGTACTCCTGCCATTAAATAATTAGTTAACATTTACTAAGCACATCCATATATGTACCAAGAAAAATCATTTGCTTAACAAATATATTTTAAACACCTACTATGTACCAAAGGATTCAGCTACAAACCAAAATTTGGAAATTCAAGATCATCCAGAAGTTTCTTGTCTGAAAGATCTGATGATCTAATTTTTAAAAAATCAGCCATTGAAGATCCTTTGAAGTTCAGTTCTACTCTGACACAAAAGGCCCCTGTGACTTGGAATCCACCCCATAGCAAGGGTTCACATGCTGGAGCACATGAAAATCACAGGGCAGAGTGAAATGAACAAGGCAGATAAAGAACTCTGTCCTTTCAGAGCACTTTGTTTGGTGATGAGACAAAAAGTAAATAAGTAAGTTGGATGGCTAGAGTGAATTTTATTATGTATGATATGTGCTATGAAATAACCAAACAATATACCTTCTAGAAGAACAGAGAGCACTGAGAGGAATGGGCTAGAGATGAAAGCTCTTGCAGGTGACAATTTGTGAGCTGAGGAAAGGACCAAGATGCTTAGAAGATTCCAAGGAACAGAATTTTTCTTACAAAAAAAATAGTTCAGATGATAAAGAAATTAATGGGCCTAGTGTGGCCCACACTTCAGGGAGGTTGAGCCTGAATGCTATGTTAACAATACTTGAAATAAATTTAACATTTTGTTCTATTAAATTGGCATTCCATGATGTGCACCTCTCCAACACGATCACTGAAAACAAATGTGTGCATAAACAAATGTGGTGAAGAAAACTGATGGTGCCCAACTATCAAAAGATATAGCGCCTGGGGTCTTAAAGGCTTGAAAGTAAACAAGCATTCATCTAACTCAGAAGCAACAACATGGAAGCAACATGGAAGAAGCACACCAGGTTGTGGGACCAAGAGGTCTCAAAGGGATCAATTATCAGGTTTCAAGAACTAATAATCATAACAGTATATGCTCACTTTCCTGATATGATCGCTGATGACAAATATGTGCATAAGTAAATGTGGCAAAGAAAGCTGATGGTGCCTGGCTATCAAAAGATGTAGCATGCGGGGTCTTAAAGATTTGAAAGTAAACAAGTAGGCATCCAGCTCAGAAGCAAGACCACATGGAAGAAGCACACCAGCCTGTGTGATCACACGGTGTCAAAAGGGTCTGATATCAAGCATCAAAGAACTAAAACTTATATCATTTTAAATGAGGGGGAAGTGCAGATTGGGGACCCAAAGCCCATTAATAAGTAAAGCGGTATCCTCTTACAGAGGTTGCAGGAAGGAGATGAGCCAGTCAAGGTACAGTGTAGTAACAGTGAAATATGTAATGTTCCTCCAGCTCTCAAATGTTTCCTCCCACCCACTATCATGATCCCAACTCTCCCAGACAGATCCAGCTAGACCCGGGGATGTACACTGGAGTCAGAAACAGGGTGATACTGGGAAGATAGAGGGATGGTGGAGTATAATTTCAGGGATCTACATATGACCTCCCCTCTGGGGTGCAGACAACAGGGGGGTGGATGAAGGGTCACATCATTGGACAGTGTACGATATGAAAAAGTAATAGCAATTGTAAATTACTAGGGGTTCATGGGTGAGGAGGGATGAAATATGGGGAGCTGGAATTTAAAATTAAAAAAAGAACTAGAGGAAATGGGGGGAAAGGAGCTTATACCAATGGTTCAAGTAGAAAATATTTGAAAATGAATATGTCAACATGTATACAAATATGCTTAATACAAATGATGTACTGAATGTTATAAGAGCTATAAGAGTCTCCAATAAAATCTATATTTTTAAAAAAGAAATTTAAGTTGGAAAGTAAAATTATCTCATTTATATTTTGAAGGATGGGCATTGCTCTTAATGTTATTGAATTTGTCTTATGTGCTTCGATATTCTAGTTGCTTTGAATTCTCTCATCTAATCTTCAAAAGAATCCAAAGGAGAAACTTCTTAGTTCCACTGAATAAATGAGACAACACAGATAGTAAAAGAATGTACCCTTGGGGCTGAGCCCCGGTGGCGTAGTGGTTGTGCACAGGACTGCGGCCCACTGGGATGGAGGTTCAATTCCAGCAGTGGAGCTGGGCCTCCTACTCCCGCTACTGGAGAGCAGTGATGCCCTCCCCCCCCCCCAAAAAAAAAAAAAAAAGAATATACCCTTGCCTGAAGTAACCTAGACGAGCAGACCTACAAAACAGACTCGGAAGTCAGAGGCAGGTATTCTTCACAGCATCGTTACTCTCCAGGTTTCCTTTCCAATGTTTTGCACATTTTAAAGTGCCCCTTGATTTTTGCCCCTTTTATCATTCGGTACCTTCTCCAGCAACATTGAAATTCAGCCTTCAATATTGAAAGCACAGATTGCAAGCACATAGAGCCTCACTCAGAGATCTGAGTGGAATCACTGAGCTGAACAACAGTCTGCTGCCTCATCTCTGAAAAGACTGGTCCTATTGACGAAGTGCTCAGATGCAAAAGTTCAATGCAAACTTTTCTCCAGAAAGGAGGATTAGGATCACAAGGTCTGCATTATAAGCTGCTGCATTTTTGGTAACCTGCATGACTGGGCGCCATCAAAAAAACCTTCCATTTGATTTCTACCTATAGTGACCCCCAAGGGTGTGCACTACATGCCTTTAATGACTAATTTTCCAGAAGTAGATGATGTGGTGTTTTTTACTAAGTACCTCTGGATGGACTCAATACTGTAACCTTTTGATTAGCAGCAGAGCATCTTAATCATTTGAATGACAGGGGAAGTCACAGCATCTTTGAATTTCTGTCGTCTTATTTATTGATTACATTGCTAGAGGTGTACAGCCCTAAATATCCTAAAGTCATACCTTGCAATAATCAGAAAACATTAAATAAATATGAAAAACAGAGCAAAGATTCCAAGACAAGGTTGCCAAGAAACCAGCTCAGCCCAGGCTCCTTTTGCATTTATCTATATCAATCTGATTCTTTCACCCCATGGAATTGAAGACAAAAAGTCAGGCTCCCAGTCCCAGATCTAACTGACCACATTGTACATGAGGATGAAAGTAAGATGTTGGTTTACCACACTGTGTGAGTGTGTTTAGAGCTTGGCACCAGAAACTTTGCTCTCCATTTTCCCAACACAGTCTTAAATATACCCTTTACTTGACCCACATCAAAATGGTATCTATAGTCAAAACTACCAACAAACAGAAGGCATCAAGATTTCAAACCTATAAAAGTTATTTTTCTAAGCTAATTTTTTAAAAACATTGCTCATTAGAATGAGTGTTACCCTTACAATAGAACTTATGGTTTTTGCCTTCATTATAACACACTTAATATATGGTCCCCACTTTACAAGTGGAGAAAATCTAGTTGAGGAAGGTGAAGAAACAACCCAGGGTAGCTTGCATGGTATGTCACCAGCCATGTAGTGAATGGAGTCTCTGGGGGGGTGTCAGCAGTTAACCTACTAAGATGCTAACAGAAAAGTCGGGAATGTGAGAAAAAGCTGGCCTGCATATGGAGAATTTCTTTTCCTCAACAGTGTTTTAAATTCTGTACCATTGGATTAATTAATGATACTATCAATAGAATCATTGTATGCCCCAGGGAGATGATTTATAATGTTCACAGTGATAGAGACATATGTAACCATAGATATATGGATGGATTGGGGACTCACACATAATTCTAGCCCCAATACAACAATAACTGGATCTTATGACATGTCTTACTTGATACTCATCCTCATAAAGGGGTTACTGGGGATAAGAGTGCTATTGCAACATGTGTTGAAGAAACCAGTTGGAGTCTGTCAGAAAAAGCAGCATCTGAGGTCTTAGAAACTTGACTCCAAATAGACAGCCCTCTAAATGAGGGATCAACTAAGTCCATATGCAAGAAGCGCAGAAGCCTGTGTGATCCGAGGATTGGAAATAAGGAAATTTAAAATTGAAGGAGGGAATGGTAACAGAGTTTGAATAGTGAATACCTCATTTACAGATGACTATGGATGACAGTGGAAGTCCAAAATCCATTTGCAGGGTCCTCCACCTGGAATGAGCCTCTGGTAAATGTCCTCTGGCTATAGTCAGGGAATATGAATAGCCTTGCTATTATAAAGAAAGCATTGTAAAGGGAGCTTTGGAAGGTGGAGTTAGGTAAAAATGTAACACCTTATCATTTGATCTCACCTTGTATCCATTTTGAAGTTGTTTCAGCTTTATATTTTTTATTAAAACATATGTTTAATATTTTCTGCTTTCTTTTTTATTGCTGTTTTTCTTTGCTCTTTTGTCATTCATTTCTGTTGGAGTTTTTTTCAATTACTTTGTTGGGGGCTCTTACAGTCCTTATAACATTCAATATGTCATTTGTATCAAGCATATTTGTATACATGTTGCAATTTTCATTTCCAAATATTTTCTACTTGAGCTCTTGGTATAAGCTCCTCTTCCTCCCCCCCCCCATTTTTTTAATAAATCATTTTACTTGGGGCTCATACAACTCCCATCACAATCACTAACTACATAGATGAATTGTATGCAGGCCAATTTGCACATTTGTTGTCATCATCACTCTCAAAACATCCTCCCTCCACTTAGGATCCCAGTACCAGTTCCCCATATTTCCCCTTCCTCCCTAAAACTCCCCTCCCCCCATGAAACCTTAATAATTTACAAATTGCTATTACTTTTTCATATCATACACTGTCTGATGTGTTCCTTTACTCACTTCCCTGTTGTCTGTACTTCAGAGAGGAGGTTATATGTAGATTTCTGAAATTGGTTCCCTCTTTCTATTTCACCACCCCTCCACAGTCGAAGTATCACCACTCCCACCACTGGTCCTGAAGGGATCATCTAAATTTCCCATGTTTCCGACTCCAATATACATCCCCTGGTCTAACTGGACTTGTCAGATAGAATTGGGATCGTAATAGTGGGTGGGAGGAAGCATTTGAGTGAAGGTGATCATCTAAATTCCCCATGTTTCCAACTCCAGTATACCTCCCCTGGTCTAACTGGACTTGTCAGATAGAATTGGGATCATAATAGTGGGTGGGAGGAAGCATTTGAGAACTAGAGGAACATTGCATATTTCGTTGTTACTGCACTGTACTTTGGCTCATCTCCTCCCTGCAACCACTCTGTAAGGGGTTGGTGCTTCACCTATTGATGGATTTGAGTTGCCAATCTGTACTCCCCCTCATTTGTAATGATAAAATTTTAGTTCTTTGATGCCTGATATCAGATCCCTTCAATACCTTGTGGACACACAGGCTGGTGTGCTTCTTCTTTATGGGCTTTGTTGCTTCTGAGATGGATGGCTGTTTGTTTACTTTCAAGCCTTTAAGACCCCAGATCTACATCTTTTGATAGCCGGGCACCATCAGCTTTCTTCATCACCTTTGTTTATGCACACATCTGTCTTCGGTGATTGTGTCAGGAAGGTGAGCATCATAGAATGCCCATTTAATAGAACAAAATGTTCTTGCACTGAGGAAATACTTGAGTGGAGGTCCAATGCCTGTCTGCTGTCCTAATACTAACCCTGTAAGTATATGCACGATGATTTATTTCCCCATCATCATATATAATCACCTATGTACAGGCATGTATTTAGATCTCTATAAATACCCTTTACCCTCATCCCTTATTTCCTCTATTTCCTTTTATTTTCCTCTTGCCCCACTATCCTGCTCAGCCTCCACTGGGGTTTGAGTATTTTCTCTCTGTTACATTACTCTTGATCAATCCCTATTGGGACTCTCACACCCACCTTGTCACTGATTTTGAATCACTTGTTTTTCCCTTTTCCCTGGGCCAGCCAACCCCACCTCTTTTCCCCCTCCTCCCCATCTCCCATGTCCCCCCCACCTGAACCATCAGTCCCATCATTTTTGTATCCAGCCTATCTTATCAAGATAAACCTGCAGAGATAACAATATGCACCCAAAAAAAATCCTAAGATGAAGCAACCAAAGAAAATAAAACAATAACAAAAAACCATGATATATATGTATGTGTATATATATATATAGTAAAAAAATAAAAATAACAACAATATAAAAACCTGAAAATAGTCCAAAGTCTGTTTGTTGACCTTCAGGAGTGTCCCGCTGGTTGAGTCAGATGGGGTGTCACATCCTGGCCCCAAAGTATATCCTTGTCACTCCATCAGGGAATCCATACTGTGTTGCAAATCATTAGTGCTTTGCCATGATGTGTTTGGGTCAGACAGGATATAATCCTGACCCTGTTTCTCCATTTTGACCCTGAAGGACCTTGGATGAGCGAGGGAACCCCTATTTTATAGTGGGGTCAGCCATATGACTTCTGTGTGCATCGGCTCTCTTCCCCTCGGCATAGTGGGAATATCTTCCTGAAGGCTCGGTGGACCAGGATGCACTCCATTCTCTCTTCCTCCCCCTTCCGTCTGTTCTCATGTGCTCTGGTCAGGGATCTCTCACTCATGTTGGGGTTTTTTCCCTTTTTGTTTCTTATTTCAGGTTTGTGTGGTTTTCTGGATCTGAAACCCAGGAAGATAGACCTGTAGAGGCAGTAATGAGATTGAAAAGTGCCTAGGAGCAGGGGAATAGAGGTTGGGGGTGGGGAATAGAGAGCTAATAACAAGGAGCAGGAGAATAAAGTCTTCTGGAATTGATACCTGGAATTCTTATGCAAGTCTTAATGTGATTGAATGACTATTATTTTGTTAGAACAACTCAAAAAAATAAATCTGATATAGTGCTGGGAAAAAAAAGTCATGAATTTGAGTTCACCCAAAGATTCCTTAGAAGATCTGACAATCTACCTTTGAAAGGTAAGTCCTAGAAAACACTGTACAATCCTGCTCTGAAAAAATGGAGTCACCAAACGACTGAGTCAATCCAGCAGGTTTCTGGGGATTTTATATTGTTGGTGTTTTTTGTTTATTTTACATATTTATTAAGTCCATTCTATCTAACTCCTTCTGAGAAATCGAAGTCAGTGGATATGAAGGACTATGGAATATTTTGATCTTTTATAAATATTTATCACTTGAAAATGGTGACTCCTAGCATCAACCCCAAATAAAGAAATGTCACAGAAATCAGAATCATAAACCCTAAGATGATCATCCATAATGCTCCTCGGAGGCCAGGATGGGGAGCCCTCACTCACACATTTTGGACATGTTCAGGACAAAAGTCCCTGGAGAAGGGTATCATACTTGATAAAGTAGAGAAGCAACAAAAAAGGAGAAAGGCCCCCGATAAGATGGAATGACACAGTGACTGTAACAGCGAACTCAAACATAAAACATGACCAGTAGATTTCTGCAGGTAAACTGTCTCAGTTTTCTTACAGTACTTCGAAAAAAGGCAGTGACTTTCAGGAAAATCTGCTAGACAAGTTAAATTCAAGTATGAATGTGACCTAAAAGTTTAGGGAGGCTACTTAATGGAACTCCAAAGCTGTAGTCTTGGTCAATATTCTCAAAAATTAAAGAATGAATATGGAAGTGCATTAACAGAAAGTTTTAAGAAAATTGAAAGCTACATTTGTGAGTTAAAAGGCCAGAAATTGTGAGCAGAGAAATGTTTTTCCATCATTGTGCACCTGCTCTTTCATCAAGGCTAACAAGAGATATCCTACGTGAAAGAGAATCTCATTTGGAAACCTTACCACAACCACACTCATCTTGCCTCTTCAGACTCTTTTTTGTTCTCAAAACTCAAAGAACATTTAAAAGGAATTCAATTTAAGACTTTCATATGAACACTGAAGACAAACATGTGCATAAGCAAGTGTAGTGAAGAAGGGTGATGGTGTATAGCATCTGAAGTCTTTAGGCTTGAAGGTAAACAAGTGGTCCTCTATCCCAGAAGCAACAAAGCCCACATGGTAGAAGCACACCAGCCTGTGTGACCATTAAGTGTCAATGGAATCAGTTGTCAGGAATCAAAGAACAAAAATGATACCATTGCGTGCCCACCTTCCTGACATGATCACTGAAGACAAGTGTGTGCATAAGCAAATGGGGTGAAGACAGCCTGGCTATCAAAAGATACAACATGTGGGGTCTTAAAGGCTTGAAGGTAAACAATAAGCCATCTAATTCAGAAACCATAAAGCCCACATAGTAGAAGCACACCAGTGTGTGTGACCAAGAGGTGTTTAAGGGATCAGGTATCAGGCATCAAACAACTAAAAACTAAAAACAACTAAAAATTATATCATTCTAAATGAGGAGTGCATATTGGGGACCCAAAGTCCATCTGTATGTTACAGGACATCCACTTACCAAAGGATCATGGGAAGGAGACGAGCCAGTCAGGGTACAGTGTAGCAATGATGAAATATGCAACTTTCCTCTAGTTCTTAAGGGATTTCTTCCTGCCACGATCATGATCTGAATTCTACCTTACAAATCCAGGCAGTCCAGAAGATGTACACTGGTACAGATAGGAGCTGGAAACAAGGGTAATCAAGGAAAGCTGAACCATTGAAGACCAATGGTGAGTGTGGTAATACCAGAAGGGAGAAGGGAAGGTGGAGGAGAAAAGGGGAACTGATTATAGGAATCTACACATAACCTCCTTCCCAGGGTACAGACAGCATTGAAGAGACTGCAGGGTGACATCGGACAGTGTATGATATGACAAAATTATAGTAATTTATAAATTATCGGCTGAACCCCGATGGCGTAGTGGTTGTACGCAGGACTGCGGCCCACTGGATTGGAGGTTCAAATCCAGCAGCAGCTCTCCAAGAGTATGGCTGGGCCTCCTACTCCCACCACCAGAGGGCAGTGGTTCCAAAAAATAATAATAATACTTTATAAATTATCAAAGGTTCACAAGGGAGAGGGGATCAGGGAGGGATGGGGAAAATGTGGAGCTAATGCCAAGGGCTTAAGTAGAAAGAAAATGTTTTGAGAATGTTGATGGCAACAAATACACAGATGGACTTTGCAAACAATGGATAAGAGTTGAGCCCCCAATAAAATGTTTTTTTAAAAAGAAGTATATAGAACTAGATGAAAGCTGTGCTGAGTAATAATACTTTCATGTTTTGATATCTTTGTTTAAAACAAGTTTTTATACCTATTGAAGCAATGTTACAATGTCTAGGAGATGAAGCGGGTTAGTTGTGTTATTAAGCTCTTCTATTTCTTTAAGGTGTTTCTTTTCTGATTATTTGTCTTTCCTTGAAAGGTGTATTGAAATCCCCTACTATTACTGCCAAGCTGTCTATTTCTCTCTTCAACTCTGTGAGGGTTGAAATTATGCATTTCTTGAGTCTTTCTTTGGGGGCATATGTGCTATGATAATATCTTCTTATTCTATTACTCCTTTCATCAGTATGTAGTATTCACTCTTGCCTCTCATTACATATTTGCCTTGAAGTATATTTTCTTTTTATTAAAACATAATTTTATTGGGGGTTCATATAGCTTTTATAAGAAACCATACATCAATTTTATCAAGCATGTTGCCATTGCCACCATTCTAAACATTTACTTTCTATTTGAGTCCTTGGTATCAAGGACTCTTTTTTTTCCCCTCCCTCCCTCTTATGCCTCTCTGGACTCCTTGTTAAATTATTATTTTCATTTCTTACAGCTACCACTGTCTCCCATCATGCATGGTTTCTTTTGTTCATCTCCTGGCAGTGTTGCGTGTGTGTTTGGAGGGGTGGGGGTTGGAGTCCACCATTGCAATTGGTTCCTCCTTCTCCATTTCCTCTCCCCAACTTCTACTACCCTCCTGGTATCACTACTCCAATTCCTGTTCCTGGATTCCAGGTGCCATGAGCTCTTATCTGCCCCTGTGTCCCTGCTCCAGTCTATACAGAACGGAATGGCAGCACTAGGCTCATAACAGTTGAGGGAGCCTCAAGAAACCAGAGGAGTATTTCATTGCTGCTATATTGAGCCCTGGTTGACCCATTCCTTCCTTGGGATCTTTCTGTGAGAGGTTGTCCCACTGTCTATAGATGGGTTTGGGGTCTCTGCTCCAACCCCCTTCATTCTCAACAATATGGTTTTTGTTTGCATGTTTGGGGTCTTCTTTTTATATATTTTAATAAAGCATTCTATTGGGGGCTCTTACAGTTCTTATAACAATCCACACATCAATTGCATCATGCACATTTGTATATATGATATCATTATCAGTCTCAAAGTATTTTCTTTCTGTTTGAGCCCTTGATATCAGCTCTTCTTTTTCCCCTCCTTCACCATCCTCCCACTGTCATGGACCTCTGATAAATCATAAATTATTGTTATTCTCATATCTTACACCACCTGCTGTTTCCCTTCCCCTCATTACTATTGTTTATCCCCCTCCCTCTGCGAGGGAGGTAATTATACTTTGGTCATTGCAGTAAGTTCCATGTTTCTCTCCCTTCTCCTCCTACCTTACTCTTACCCTCATCCTCCCATTGCTACTCCCACTGCTGTTCCTGAAGGGGTTATCTGTCCTGGATTCCATGTGTTGAGAGATCTTTTCTGTACCAGTGTACATGCTCTGGTCAAGCCAGATTTGTAAGATAGGACTGGTGTCATAATAGTGGGTGAAGGAAGCATGTTTTGTGTCTTCTGATGTCTGTTACAGGTCAGTGTGCTTCTTCCATGTGCACTTGTTACTTCTCTGCTAGAGGGTCACTTGTTAAATTCAAGACTTTAAGATCCCAGATGCTATAACTTTTGATAGCCAGGCACTATCTGCTTCCTTCAGTACATTTGCTTATGCACCCA
>PVJH01024132.1:0-33630 GCA_004026705.1 Nesogale talazaci | reverse complement strand
TCGCTGCTGCTCTCATTTTGTTGCTCATCCATCCACCGGCTCTTCATCCATAGTCAACTTCTGAAACAACAAGCTTGTCACTCTGCCTTCGGCCCTCCCCCCTCCCTGTGGGGCTCTCAGCCCTGTCTACTGTGTTTCCTTTCTTCCATCTGCTGAAGGCTTCCAAAGCCATACCTTCAACCTCAGTGCCCCTCTGAGCTCCAGCACGCTTTTCATTTGGTTTTAGTGCTCCCTTCCAGTGCTGGGTGAAGGCTATGGTGCTGAGTGTTTAGGACCCAGCTTGATCTTGGGTCCCTTCCCTGTTACATAGCCTTTTTTTGCTTTTCTTGAACTTGTGAGTGAGGGATGATGATGGTATCTGCCTTGTAGACTTGCCATAAAGAATCAGATTGTTGTGAGAATTAGGTTATGAATGAGCTCAATGCCAATGAGTCTATGGTGACTCATGGTGACCCAATAGGGCAGGATAGAACTGCCCCTGCGGGTTTCCTAAGACTGCAACTCTTTACGGGAGTAGAAAGCCTCATTTGTCTCTTTAGGAGTAGCTGTTGGTTTTGAACTGCTGACCTCGAGGTTAGCAGCCCATCAGGTAGCCATTACGCCACCATACAAGAAGTTAGCTGACTGCTAATCAGGCTGAAGATGCTCAGAAGTAAAGGGGAGTGAAAGTGACCAAAGGGCTGTTTGTCATTCTGGAGAGGGATAACAAATGCAAATGCAGAGGACGATCGTGACCGGTGGAGACAGAGCTCTTACTGAGCTCTTAGGACAGGGCCTGGCGGGCAGACGGAAGGGATGCAGTGAGTGTTAGGTCCTCAGTTGGCATTTCCATCTGTAGGTCCCCCAGCCCTCTGACCTGAACGACCAACAAAGACGCAAACGCAAAATCAAACCGAAAAAGGCCAACAGCAATGATGCAGGATCATCCCTCTCACACGCCTTCATCACAGTTTCTACACTTCTTCCTTCTCCTGAAGGGATACCAGCATCTGTAGGAACCTGGCTGGCAATAGGTGTGATATGGGCTGGGAAAGCCTTTCAAGGGACCCTTCTCACCTTTATGGTCGTTGGTAGGAGGCAGTTCCAATTCCTAGTGACCCCATGCACCATGGAAGGCAACAACGGCCTGCTCCGCCCCCGCCGTCCTCACACTTGCCCTTAGGGTTGAGCTTCTTGTGGGAGCCACTGCGTCAGTCCACCCGGTCCAGGGCCTCCCTCTTCTTTGCGCCTAGTTACTTGACCAAGCATCTCCATAGCCCTGAACAGCTCTCTGCCTCACTTCTTAGCCAGTTACCTCCTGACTACACTCTCTAATCCATGTCCTCAGCTGCTCAGTGTGTGTGTGTGTGTGTGTGTGTGTGTGTGTATGTTTGGTAAAAATAAAATCAAATCTGATGTCCTATGTGCCTGTTCTTTCCCATGCACCCTGTTAAATCTTTGGATGATGAAATCATGAAGCCTGATATCTTTTATGTGGCAAACAAAGCACTTTGTGATTTGTTCTCTGGACAGGGGATTTCACTATCCCCTCAGAAATCTCAGAGCTCTGATGGTGCAGTGGGTTATGCACTGGCTGCTAACCACAAAGATGCAATGTGAACCCACCAGTGACTCTGTGGGAGGAAGATGAGACTGTCTGTTCCCATAAATATGTACCTTGTTGGAAATCCCCAGGGGTAATTCTACCCCATCTTATAGGGTGACTATGAGCTGGAATCGACTTGAAGGAAAATGTGCTTTTTATTTTGGCTTCAGAGGCCTTGCTGCATCTTGTCTATGGTACTTGCTGTTTCTTCTGCTTAAAATGCCCGTTCCTCTTACCGCCACCAGTCTTTTTCGCTGCGTCTACAGAGCTCTGTCCACTTGGAAGGCTTCGTAACTCTGGTGGTTTTGCTTTGCACTGTGAACTGCAAGGCCAGCAGTTTGAAACCACCAGCTGCTTGATAGGAGAAATGTGAGGCTTCCTGCTTCTGGACAGATTTACAGTCTCGAAATCCACAGTTCTGCTCTGTTGTACAGAGCTGCTGGGAGCCAGAATGAACTCTGTGGCGGCCACTTTGCTAGAGTTTGAGGTAGTTAGTCACGAGCCATGTGTTTCTCATTCTCAGCCCGACTGCTAAGCTCATGGACACACGTGACTTTTCTCTTCTTAAATTTTTTTTCTTCTTTTAAAAAAAATAAGTATGTTTCTGGAACCAGCAGCCCAGGGCTCACACACGGCAGGAATTCAATGCTCCCTGAGTGGATGCTTCTGGCAAGTCTGCCCTGACCCTTGGAGACGGTGTCACTCACTCCAATCTTTGGTCTGTTTATCGTGTATGCTTATTAGAATGATGAGACCCTGCTGCAGCTTGTGTGTCTGGTGCAGTCCTTTGTGACAGAAGTTCCAGCATGTCGTGACTTGTCCAGAGGAAAAGAACCTGCAGCATACATCGCACGCTCTTCTGTTTACATTGTGCATATGCATTCATTGGAAAAACATTTCTCTAAGCATCCACCCTGTTCCAAGCACTGAGCAAGACACAAGCATAAGGTAATTTTACTGTAGTTATGTACTTGTAATAAAAGTGTACATATCTCTGTACCTGAGGTAGCTCATGGGAAAGGAATCGCCACACCCTAAACAAAAGCAAACCAACAAGCTTATTTAAATGTCTTTTCAAAGGGAATGCAGCTTATACCAAGTGCGCTGGCAGCATAGAGTTACATGTTGGGCTGCTAATTGCAAGATCAGCAGTTCAAAACCACTCACCACTCTGTGGTAGAAAGGTGAGGCTGTCTCCTAGAGTTACAATTTCAGAAACTCACAGGGCAGTTCTACTGCCCAATAGGGTTGCTGTAAGTCGGAATCAACTCCATGGCAGGAGCCAATAAGTGACAGAACCAGATGTCAATCAAAGCTTGTCTCATTCCTTAACCCCTTCCTTCCTCTAGTGCTGCATACCACAGCATCACTCTCAACTGTCTCTTGTATTTCAAATGTTGTCCATACATAATTTTGACTTATTTTTGATACATCAAGCCCTCATTACCTGTATTTTACTGGAGAGGAAACAGACTCAGAAAGAGTAGATAACTTGTGTAAGATCACATAGAACTATGGTGATTGGCAGAGCAAAGACTACTCTTTCACCTAAAACATACTCCCACTTCCCTCAAGTTTTTTTTTTTAAGACAACTCATTCAGGTCTGCTTGGTTCCCACACCCTTTCTCTGTTCACTTAGCATGATGTAACCAGGGGGTGACAGGGGATTGAAGTTCAACATAATAGAGGCACTGGGTGGCAAAAAAAAATGAATGCGTACAGTGTCTAAATGAAGGATTGGTGTTCTGAGTCCACTGAGTCCTCTGAAGAAAGGCCTGGTGATTATCTTCTGGAAATCCTGCTATTGGAAACTCTGTGAAGGACGGTTCTGTTCTTGCACACCTTGGGGTTGCCATGAGTTACCAGTGGCAGCTGTGTGTGTGTGTGTCAGTGTGTGTGAGAGAGAACAAAGTGGAAGTGCAGCAGAAAGGCTGCTGGCTTTCTGTGAGAAAGGAGTAGCGATGGTTCCAAAGACTGCAGTGACAAATGTTTCAGTCATATGAACATTGTGTCATTAAAGGATGCAAGGAGCCCAGTAGCTGGTTATGAGTTGAGCTCTTGAAGACTCGCCTATACAAAGCCATGGCTGGTGAGTTGGTTCTGACACATAAAGACCTGTACAACAGAACAAAATATTGCCCGGTCCTTGCCATCTCATCATTATTCTATGTTTGAGCCCATTGTTGCAGTCACTTTAGTCAAGTCCATCTCATTGAGCCCTTTCCTTCTCTCTGCCCCTCCACTCTACCAAGTGTGATGGCTGTTTGTTCCAGGACTAGCCTCTCCTGACAAAATGGCCAAAGTACATGAGAAGGAGTTTCACCACCCTTCTCTCTAAGGATCATTTTGGCTGTACTTTTTCCACCGCGGATGTGTTTGTTCTTAGGCAGTCCATGGTACTTTCAATATTCCTCACCAACACCTTAGTTTAAATGCACCAATTTCTCATTGCTCTTCCTTTTTCAGTGTCCAACTTTCATATGTATTTGAGATGATTGAAAATATGACAGCTTTGGTAAGGCACACTTTCTTCCTTGCTTTGCAACACATTAAAGAGCTCTCATGCAGCAGCTTTACCCAATGCAATGTGTAGTTTGATGTCTTGACTGTTGCTTCCATCACCACTGATTGTGGATCTAGGTAAAATGAAATCCTAGGAAACACTTAGTGGTCTTGTGTGACTTAGTTAATTCACTGCAGGTTAACTGTCTTCCTCATTAGTCTGCACTTTCCGTAAAGCCCTAAGCCCTCTTTTCTGTGTTGTGTATTATTCTCTGTTATGTACTCAACACTGTCAACAAGGACTATTCCTTATGCACATGTAATGTAATCATCTGTGTTCATCTAGGTAGACTAGACAATCAAATTCATAGACACTCATGTGTATAATAAAGAGCTTTATATATAAGAGCAATGGAATATTGAGAAAACATCTCAGTCCAGTCCAGAACAAGTCCATATGTTTGATATTAGCCTATATGTCTAACTCCAATCTATAACCTCCTCTTTAGACTCAAGCAAAACATGCAATGCTGTGAGATGCAGGAAGATCATAGGAAGTGGGTAGAAAGTCTTGTGGATCTCAGTATTGGTAGGGGTCTTCACACGGCTCCTTCAGCTCCAGGGCTCTAGCATAGGTCCATGTGGCTTCTCCTCAGGAATGTCTCCCAGGGTGTGAACTTGTGCCCTGCCTCCAGTGAGTTGTTTATCCCTTAGTGCCTCTACATGAGGTCACTAAGCTGTGACCTGAATGACAGGCTACAACCCACCCCTTCACTCTGCAGTCTCACGTTGACACCAGATTATGTAACTACTACAGCATCAAATTTACATTTAGGATGGGAAATGATGGAGCAAATAGATCAGGAAGCAGTGTGTTGTATGTATGTAGGAATCTCAGCTGCTGCAGATGGTGCTTTGGGAGCCTAGTGGTTGCGTGTTGGACTGCTAATCACAAGGTCTGTAATTTGAAACTCCCAGCCAATACCCAGGAGAAAAATGAGGCTTTCTCCTCCTGTAAGAGCTACAGTCTTAGAAGTCATCAAGAGCAAGAGCAGTTCTATATTGCACTGTAGGGGTGCTACGAGTCATAATTGACTGTATAGCAGTGAGTTATGTAGTACAAATGGCTGATGTTAGACTACTAATCAAAAACTTGGTGGTTTGAACCCCCTGGTCTCTTGTCTTTTCCATCCAGACAGCTGCAAGAACCCTGTGGGGTGCAGTTCTACTCTGCAGCGTAGAGCAGCAATCAACTTTTTTAATGGGATGGTGGTGGTATTGTATTACAAAAGGTCTAGTCACCTATTTTTTTTGCATTGATTTTTTTTTTTATTGAAAGTTAGGTGGGGGATTTACATTTCAAAATAATCAAAAGTTTAATGTACCTACAATTTTGAGGGCAGAATTCCACTGACTAGGTAGTAAAAGTTGATGCTATAACCAACAACAGCAATAACAGCACACATTTTATTTCTGTTGTTAGGCCAGGTTGTCTGAAGAAATAAATCCAGTGATACTCATCTATGTATAAGAAAGAGCTTTATATCTTGACGTAATTATGTACCAAGAAAGCATCTCTGCCGAGTTCAACTCAATTCATAAAGTCCAGTCGATGTTATTTCATAAGTTCCTCTTCATACTCCCATAGTCACATCCTGGTGGCACAGAGTGATGAAGCAGGAACAGGAAGATATTAGGCTGATTGGTGCAGGGCTGAGGGGATCCAAAGTCAGTGGGAGCATGGCAGGGAGCTGACAGTTCTCAGCTTGTGTGGCCCACAGAGTTCCACCTGGCAGGAAGGTGAAGGGGGGGGGGGGGGGAGAGAGAGAGAGAGAGAGAGAGAGAGAGAGAGAGAGAGACAGAGAGAGAGGCAGTTCCTAGAGTTGCTCATGCTCATACCAAAGGCCACATCTCCAAGGGAGTGTCATCAAGTTACCACTTGATTAACAGGTTTGACTCCACCCATACCCAGGAATGTCTAGGTGACATGGAATATCCAACTATCACCTTAGTTATGTAACAATTACATGCATGTGTCCAGTTAGCAGTCTTTCAGATCTTGTGGCCCCACCATTGAGGTCTTCTGCTGGATCCTCTGCCCTCAAGAGGGAGTTTGAGAAAGAGGAAGAGGAGACTCGCTTCATAGACTTTCTTCTGGTTTAAACCTGGAAATGACACCTGTCACCACCTCCTCTCTGACAAGAAAACATCACAGTCTCTACCCCTGGTGGCCTCCTGCGGCCAATTAGTCCTGGGCAGGCCCTTGTCTGCCTGCATTGGGTCTTACAGAATGAAGGAGTTGCCCTAACGTCTACTGTTTTTGCATTTTCAGACAAAATCCTGTGAGCAAAATCTAAATATTTGCCTTGAAATCATCGAGCAAGTTGCCAAGCTCCAGGGACAACTTTTTGGAGTCCTGTCTGCAGCAGCCCAAGAGGGTGAGAATGGTCTGTGCTCCCCCAGTCACCCCTCTCTCCTTTCCCTCTTCTTTCATCTTCTGTGTCCTGTGTGGCTCTGGCAGTGGGGCTGGATTCCTGGTGCTGACCTCATTTACGTTTTCTTTTAGGAGGACAGTATGCTGGTGTGGAAATAATCAAATCACGTCTTTTGCCTTGGCTGGAAACGACTTTTACTGCTGCTTCTATGGGAAAGTCTGTTGATGGCGCCGTCCTCTCTCTGCAGGTAGGATGCTACCAGACAACCCTTGGTTTTCAGCTCCTCACTCAGCTCTGGCAACTCAAACGTATGATATGGTTTCTAACTAGTGACGGACTCAAGTCTTACTGGGGACCTGGGATCTAGATACAAAAAATGAGTAGCTGTGTCAAGTAGCCTCATGGGCTGAGTTTGCTCTTGAGACGGGGCTGCAGCAAAAATCTCAGGTTTGCCTGCTTACTAGTGGTGTGCTGTTAAAGACCAGATGCCATCCAGTCATTTCCAACACATAGCAACCTTGTGTACAACAGAACTAAACACTCCTTGGCCCTGTGCTCGTCTCATAATTCTGTTTGAGCCCATTGTTGCAGACACTGTGTCAATTTTTCATGTCAAAGCCTTCCACTTTTTCGCTAACCTTCTGCTTTACCAATTATGTTCGTATCCAGGGATGGGTCTCTCCCAATAATACGCACCAAGGTCCATGCTACAGGACAGAAGGTCTCTCCATCCTTGCTTTTAAGAAGCGTTCTGGTTGAACCTCTCCTAAGGCAGATTTTTTTTTTTTTAACCATCCAGTGTACTTTCAATATTCTTTGCCAGCGCCATCTTTCATCAGTTTTTCTTTGGATCTGACTCCAGTCAAATCAAGATGCCTCTACATACTTAACTGTAAAATGCACATGAGTGGTGATCTACATCTGGGACTTTGTGTAGGGTCTACCCTAGACACTAACTGGTAACTTTAAATTGACACATGAGTCATCCAAACAGAAGAGGTGTGTGGCAGGTTTGTGTCTTTTCAGTGTGCTCATTCAGTCTGCATCACAAAGAAAAGCTGTAAATCTGGATGCCACGGAGAAGGAGATGGCAACAGATCAGAAGAAAACTCATGAACAAGCCGAGACTCACAGACTCAATCTTGCTAGCCTAAAATGAAGGCGACTTGAAATGCTTACTGATGAAGGCAAAGGGACCACAGCCTTTCGAGTGGGTTACATTTGGGCACAGAGAAAAGGAAAATCTCCACAACTGGACTGATTAACCATGTCATAAGAAATGGGGAACATTTTCAGGTTGATAGTAGTTTCATTCTATATGGATCAAATGATCAAGGCTCGTGTTAGTCTGTGTAGAGAAACAAATCCATAGAAATGCTATGTGTATAAGAAAGAGATTTGTATACAAGAGCAATCGAACATTGAGAAAATGTGCCAGCCAAGTCCAGATCAACTCCATAAGTCTGATATTAACCCATATGTTGGACAGCAGTCTCTCCATGTGACTTCTCCTCAGGAATGTCTAGCAGGAACTGAGACTTGTAAGTCAAGTGTCTCCAAGTGAATGAGAGAGTGCTTCCTGCTTCCCAGAAGGAAGCACCAGATTCCCCAGAATTCTTAGAGGAGAAGGCCTCATTAGTATCTCCACCCTTGTACTCTTAATCCTCAAATTAACAATAGATTAGGGGCTTGCCACAAGGTTCATGGAAGCAACAGTCAAGAAAACCAAATGGCACATTTCATTAAGGAAATTGACTGTAATAATCTCTCTGAAGCTAAGAGGTCACTTTGATGAAGAAGATGAACTGAATTATGGTCCTGTCTGTTATGTCATCTGCCTATGAGAGCCAGACAATGAAAAACAGGACTGAAGGGTTGATGTATTTGAGCTGTGGCATTTGTTGGCAGAGAAACTTTACCTTATGGGCATGGCACAAATCTGTCTAGGAGAAAGACAATCTAAATGCTCCTTAGAAGGGAGGTTGGTGAGACTCAGTTGTGCTTCTTCTGAACATGTCATTGGGAAAGGCCAGTGACTAGGAAAGGACATCAGGTTTAGTAAATAGGCGGTCAGTGAAAATGAGGGAAACCCTTCCTGAGATACAGTTACATGACTGACTGGCAGAACAGAAGAGGTTTAAGCATATCAAAGGTCACGACCATGACATAGCACTGGGCCACATTTCTTTTTGTTACACATAGTATCACCAAGAACAGAGAAGACTCAGGGGCAGCTGACAACAGCAAGAGCCCTAGGAGAGAAAGAGGTCATCAAATGGGAAAAGCCTGTGTTTTGAAAGCAAGAAATGAAAATAATTGGCAATTTCCAAGATTAAAAGAAAACTTAATTCTGGTAGACTGACTAAGGGCTCCATGTTTTGAGGTTGAAATTGGTGGTTTCCCAAGGAGAGTGTCAATGTTGGGAAAATTGAAGATGATACTAAGCAAAGAATACATGCTTTGCCAAAGGCCTTGGGTTATGACGTCTAGGTAAATATAACGATAATAATTTTAGTTTTAGCTTTATTTTATTGTCATGAAATGTACACAGCCATATACCATTCAACAGTTTGGCATCTCTAACTTCGGCCGCCACTTTCTTCATCCTTCATCCTTCTCCACCACCATTGACTTCAACTCCTTGACCCCTCAGCTTCTCCTCTCCCTTTCAAGTTGATGTTGCCAATTTGATCTCACATATATAATTCTTTCAAAGGCACACTGCTCATGGAAGATGCATTATTCACCATACTTTTAACCATTGACAGGGTTGAAGGGTTGGAGGGTTGAAGGGTTCCTGTTCAGAGATCACTGGGCAGAATTCCAGTCTCTCTTCTATGGTCCTGGATACATGAGCTAAAGTTTTATGTCACTGTTTCCATCTATGCTGAGTGGAGGCAATGATTTTGCCATGCTAACGTATTCCCTGTGAGAATTAAATGTCATGAGCACGGAAAACAACTTGTACAAAGCACAGCACAATGGATATCAGCCATGAGTAATATTTTTCCTGAATATTTTCATATGCTTCTCAGATTATCTTTCTTTCCCTATGGGTGTTAGTCTGGGTAGAGACAGAGGGATGCATATGTGCATCATCGAGATACACAGTTTGAAACAGCGGAATCCACAGGTTGGTGAAGTTAGACTACTGGACATGATATACCTATAAACTCACATCCTTATTAAGATAGTCAATTTATTCCCATCACTTCCTCCAGTCATTTTCCCAGCCCCCACCTTCCACCTTGGGGAAGCCATTTTTCTTTTTTAAAACCCCCTGGAGACTCATTTGGCAGCACCAGCACCAAGAGTAAATGGCACTGGGAATTATGTACCTTTTTGAGGCTGTTTTATTTTGCTCATCTTAATGATTTTTTTTTTGTTGTTTGTCCATTTTTTTTTCCAATTCATTCATGTTGCTTCCGATTATTCAGGCTATGTTTTTAAACTTATGTTTTCTTCCAGGACACATTCGAAAAGGAGAGGAATTCTGTTTTTCAAGACCAGGATCTACAAATAGAGTCTGAGTTGAGTTCCACTCGTAGTCAACTGAAACAGGTTCAAGATGAGTAAAAGGGATGCAAGCTGTCTTTCTCCCCAAAATAATTATTTGCTCTCAATTTAGTGAAGTTTGAAAAGAGAATCGTGGCTCCTGTAAAATGTGGACATTGGCAAATAAGATTATGTGCCAGCCACAAGGTCAACAGTTTGAAACCACTAGCCTCTCCCCGGAGAAAGACGAGGCTCTCTGCTCCTGTAAGAGTTCAAACAAAGAAGCAAGCAAACAAATAAGCACCAAACTCATTGCCAAACTGTGAGCTTCTGAGACTGAAACTCTTTTTTTTTTTTGGGGGGGGCATCACTACCCTCTGGTGGGAGTGGGAGGCCCAGCCTTGCTCCTGGAGAGCTGCTGCTGGATTTGAACCGCCAGCCCAGTGGACCGCAGTCCCACACTCAACCCCTATGCCACCGGGGCTCAGCAGAGACTGCAGCTCTTTATGGGAGTAGAAAGCCCATTTTGTGTGGCTTTGAACTGCTGACCTGGTGAATCACAGCCCAGTGCATCACCACTGCACTGCGCAGGCTTGGTCTTAGGAATCCACAGTGGCAGTTTGACCCTGTCTGTGCAGTTCCTAGGAGTCAGAAGTGACTCGATGGCAGTAAGCTTTATTTATTTCTGTTCCTTTCTTCCTAACTAAAGGTTTGTGGGTCATGTAAGCAGTTTGAGCTCAACCACTAAGCTACGGCTGGTAGTTCCAACTCGCCTACCGCAGCTACAAAATAAAAGCCTGATATTCTGCTTCTGTCAAAAATGAACAGTCGCGAAACTCCCATGGATCTCAGTTCCATTCTCAGCTCTCTTCTGTTGCCGTAGCATGGAAGAATTTTTTTCCTGCTAGGTTGTTCACAGCTGTCCGTTTGAGTTTCTGAGGCTGTAAATCTTTACAGAAGCAGGCAGCCTCATCTTTCCCTTTATTGGTCCTTCAAAACAAAAAAGCAAAAACTCTCCATTCTCATGGACTGACTGGCTGGTGGGATTGAACTGTAGACCTTGTGGTTATTAGTTCTACTCATAACCCCCTGGCTGAGATTGAAGACTCTGGCCACGAGTGAGTGAGTGATGGTCCTGTGGCACTCATAAAAGGCACCAGGGATGGAGAAGTTTTATAGCTTTAGCTTTTGTTTTAGCTTTCCTTTGGAAGTATATCAAACTTACTGAAAATTTGCAAGTATGATACTAAGAACACCCATATTCCCTTTCACATATCTTTCGTCTTACTTATGTTGTCTTATGTATGCTCTCTTTTCCTCTTTAGACATGTCCCCCTTATGGCCCCCCCGCAACCCCTTGAATGTTGTGTACATAACACTGCTTTCTGTTTTCCACCAGATTTCCTAATATTTTCAAAAAACCACCTGTCGTTCTTATTCTGTTCTAAATGGTTATTTATCCCACTAAAGAACAATGGCGTTTCTTCTATGGTAGACAGCCTTGCCTGCCTTTGTTTAGTTTTGCCTGCTTGTCTCTGGCAGGAAGCTCTCTCCATGAAATGAATGGCCCACCCACCTCTGAGCGTCTTCCTTTCTAACCTGGCGGAGACTGGTTTGTTTAGGACTTAGTTCCCATGGGGCACATTGGAATAAAGGGTTGACGAGGAACAGGTCTACCCAGGCTTGAGGTGTGGGGTTGGAGGGTAGAGTGGGCAAGGAAGACTAGACAAGGGAGAACCAAAAGATTTCACACTTGGATTCTGGTCATGAGTTTTTTCCCCTCATCATAGTCGTCATGGTAGTCAATGGACTAGGGCGTCCTATTGAATCTATGCATCTCTTTACACTTACCTCTCTTCATTTTGATTCCACTCCTCCTGGCCTCCTCTAAGCCTCGGATTGTTCTGACCTTCCACCTGACTTCTTTGCTTCTACCCTGACTCTACTACACTTAGGTTCCACATAGCAGCAATTAAAAAAATTTTTTTTAATGTTATCAAGTCACCTCCCAGCCCCCAAAGCAGTAGCCTGGCTTTGTTCGGAGAGAAATGTTCAAATCAATGACCAGGACAGTAGAGGCTTAGAGTATCCTGCTTCTTCTGTCACCTCTTTTTCTATGCTAGTTCTGCCTCGCCCAACCTCCCTCTGCCCTGGTGATCTTCCGCAGACCTGCTCTTTGGTTTCCTTTGAATAGTCTCCTGACTCGGTGCTTGCCTGGCTCTTTAATTATCCTCCAGACCCCAGGCTACTTGTTGTCACCTTCTCAGGGTCCTTTCTTGAACTTCTTTAGGTTGAAAGATCCTCTGTCCTCCCCCCACAATCCTCTCTGCACTGTGACCTGGGTTTCTTCTCAGAGTGCTTCCAGCCATTTGGATTTATAGCGGTTGATATGTGTGCAGACTGATCTCTCTCCTCCATTAGATTGCAGACTCTGAGGGGTGAAGCCCAGGTCTCAGTATTTTGATTTTACTGAACCTCCAGCATCCAATCCTGTGACGAGCACACAGGAAGTGCTCAGTACCTTGCTTAATGAATGAATGCATGAATCTCTAGAAAAACATTTACATAAAATGGGTCCTCCTGCTTTCAACAATGCTTGGTGCACAGTTGCACCTCCCTTTCTTCTCTCTGTGTGTTATCCAGCCGTGTCAAATGAACACATGCACCCTCCTGGGAGTGGGACCACACATGCATGTTGTGAGGTTGCATGTTGTATTGAGCTGGGGGGTGAGAAAGCCCCCATTCTTTTTTTCCCCTTGTTTGGGGCTAATATTCTCCTACCTTTCTTGATCCACTTTCTTCTTTTAGTTTTCTCTTGATAAGAATGTTCATACTTTTTAAAACAGTTAACACGTTTACAGCAATTTCCTTCCCACCTCCAATAACCCCATTGAGCAGATATTGCTCCATTTGCTTTTTTTTTTTTTTTTTGAGGGCTGAAGACATTTTGTCCATTCCTTCAGTTTTCCGAATATATAAAATGTCTACTCTACTATCTGGCAAGCATTACTTTGGGTGCTGGGGACTGAGAGATATGGAGATGTGATCCTGGCCCTTAGTGGTTCCCAGGGCGTTTCTCATGAAATTCTACAGGTGCTGGAGGAGCACAACAGAGGAAGGCAGTGGTGCTTGAGAGAGTGGGGTGATATTTGGAGTGGCACTTGGAAGTAAAAGGGGAGGGCCAGAAGGAGGGATGGAACTTTGGATAACGCACAGCCCCTCCGGTAAGGATCTGGTTGGTTGAGCTTTGACTGAAGTCCTGCTGTTCTTGCATGATCTGGGAGTCTGCTTTGCTGCTCGCTTGCTCGGTGAGCATCCCTCTTGTGCTTGCCCTCCATTGTCTAGGTTACAGGGGTGCTGGAAGGAAGGGGCTGCTCTGAAGGGAGGTAGCAGTTGCCCTCTTTGCCTCAGGGCTCCTGTGATGCAGGTTCTGGAGGCAGAGTCCAGGAAATCACAAGACCCAGAGCAACCCATGAGCTCTCCCAGGGCAGCTTGATCTCAATGGCCTTAATCCAGTGCTACCCTCCCCACTCCCACGACGGTTACAATGTAGATAAACCTAAAGATTACTTGCCTACAATAGAGAGAGCCCTTGGACTGAGCTCTGCTGAAGATTCAGGCAAACTGCTCAATTGGTGGTGAAAGGCCAGCGGCAGGAAGTCACAAAAGCGACTTTGTTCATGGAGTCACCGGAGTCCTGCTGGTGTAGTGGGTTACTTGTGGGTTAAAAGGTTGATGGTTCAAACCCACCCGCTGCTCTGAGGGAGAGAGATGAGGCTTTCACCTTCCCTAAAGATGTTCAGCCTTGGAAACTCATAGGGTCGCTATGAGTTCTAATTGACTTGATGACAATTAATTTGGTTTAATTATCCATCATAGGTGAAAAAATAAAGTCTTTACACTTAGGAGATCTGGGGACATTTGGAGGATGTCTGCTGGGTGTAGTGATTACATGTTGGAACGTTAACTCCAAGGACAGAAGTTTAAAACCACCAGCCAGTCCATGGGAGAAAAATGGGGCTTTCAACTTCCTTAACGAGTTACAGTCTCAGAAACCCACCAGGAGGAGTGGGGGGGGGGCGAGGGGGCAGTAATGCCCTGTCCTACAGAGTTCCTGTGGGTCGGCATCCACTCCATGGCAGTGAGTTTGAGTGACGTTGGAGGGCACAGTCACCCCGCAGTGCCAAGGCAGGAGACAAGACATTGGTGCATTGAAGGAAAATGAGGTTAGACAGGTGAGAAGCAACCTGGCGGGTGGTGAAGAAAGAGGGTGAAAAGAAAGTCCTCATGGCGCTTCTTTGTTCTTTACCTGGTCATATGAATGATTTTTACCTGGTCTCTTTGGGATCATAATTCTGGAATTTCTTATAAGAGTTGGACTTTCAGCAAGGGACACTGGCACCTTTTGGCATTCGAATCCTTGGTAATAGTTACAATATTATCTGATTGACTGCAGATGTCTTAGGATTCGACCTTGTTGAAGCTGAATTTATGTCAGATGCCTAAAGTGCCCTAGAGAGCATTTGCCTAGATTTCAAGAAGCCTTGCCGATGATAAGATCTGTCTTTAGTTGCTGATTTCTCTTGCAGTCTGACTGACACTGAAAAGACTCTTGAAGAAGCCAAGAACAGATCGGCCATAACCCTTTTGGCTGCAGAGGAGGAAATAAATCAGCTAAAAAAGCAGTAAGGAAAAAAATGGCAGAATGATTGCAGCCTGCTGATTAATCTTTGAATCTAGCGTCTCCCTCCCCTTTGGGTGCACCATCACCAGATGAAAGCCATCCCAATGCACCAGGAAAGGCAGCAATATGTATTTTGGAGTGTGTTTTTAACATTTATTTCAGAGCCAGCTACCATGTTAATATTTCTTCTAATACATGTATTAAAAGTCATGTTGAAACTCTCAAATGAAGTCCACCTGAGGGGGGGATTCAGGAAGCATGTGGGGGCATCCCCTGATCTTTGTATATTCCGTTTCTGCACCCTCTCTTTGAAGCCCCTCAGAGTCACACAGGCGTGGACTCCACATTTTTACCTCATGTTGCTTTTGACTATTGCGGAGGGAAAAATGCTGCAGATCTTAGTTTTCAAATAAGTAAATAATTGGGGTAGTTCCCTGAGACTAGATGGTTCATTTGATGATAATATTTTCAACATTAAAATAATGTGTTTAATTATCATGTGACAAATCTTCATTCCAAGTTCAGATGATCTCTAAAGATAAGTGCTTAGAAGGAAACATAAATACCGATTCCTAAAGGTTATGCTTCTTTGTTCTTTATTTCGTTGGTTTCCTAAGCAAACAAGAGCAGGTGAAGGTTTATTTTTTTATTTACCTTTAAGAAACACCTAAAGCAACCCTGTGGATATATTTCCTAGCTTTCAGCCATGTTCAGATTGTGCTGGATTTAGGGACAACCCTAAGTCTTAGATCGAAGGTCTGATCTACTCTGAATTCACTTCCCTCTTCCAGCTGATCATTTTAGCTTATTTCCCAGGCCATATTGTCTTCTCTAGCCAAAGTTGTATTTTGCTTTGGTTTCCTTAGCATTGATTCCATTCCTGACTGTGTGTCAGTGCAGCTTTTTAATTCTGATTTTGCATTCATAGTTTCCCTCCATCCTTCTTAATTGAACCCTTTACAATTTCATCATGCATCATTGTCCCCCCCATCTCTCTTTGCTTACTTTATTTTATTTAGCTCTTGTTTTATTGTGCCTTGCCTTTTAAATTACATTACAAATGAAGACACCAACTCTGCTATGAAAGTTAGGTTGGATTATGTCTGTACCACTTATTTCTGAGGTCCACACTTTTCACCTAATCTCAGGGGTGTTCAGTTTCCACCACCTTTTCCTTCAAAGTCCATCTGTTTAAGGCACTCTGCCCATGCAGCAGTTAAGCACTGGCTGCTGATAGAGAGGTTGGCAGTGGGGACCCATTGCCGCTCTGCAGGAGAAAGACATCGCACTCTGCTTCCGTAAAAGTGTACAGCCTTGGAAATCCTCTGCAGTAATTCTACTCTGCTCTACAGAATCAATATAGGTTTGCTGTGAGTTGTAATTGACTTCATGATGATAGATTTTTAAAAGCTGTCCAGCTGTTCAGAGAAGCAAAGAGCTAGTGCGGGTGGAAGAGTCTATCTCAGGTCAGCTCCTGGAGATCCAGTGTTTTCAGATGGTTAAGATCAGTCATTCAAAAGCAGCATGACTGCGGACTGCTTTTGCTAGAGGAGCTGTATAAGTATTTTTTTTTTTTTGCAGCAATCATGTTCCATGAGATCTGCACTCTTAGAGGGCTCCCTGATCCCTAAGAGTTTCTGTAGTAAAAAAAAAAGATTTTATTTTTCTTTGCTTCTCCAGTCAAAAATGTACACAGCAAAGGCGCAGCATTTCAACAATTTCCGTATGTGCACTAGTTAAATGCACTAAGCCGCCATCCTGCCTACCCTTTTATGAAATATGAAACCATCTACTCCTGTAAAGCTTTACAGTCTCAGAAACCCATAAGGGCAGTTCAACTTTGTCCTATACGGTCATTCCGAATGGACCCAGTGACAGGGAGTTGGGTTTTGGTGAGCGGGACACCATTGACCAGGTGTCAGTGGTGGGGTGGGGGAGGGGGTTCTTGATTAAAATTTTGGTCTCTATGGAGGAACAAAAATGTTCATAGAATGCAAAAATAGTATTGCAATATATTTATTTTAATTTTAAAATGCTGCAGAACATTGTCAAATTGTTAAAAAGCGGGACGTCTGGTCACTTTAGTAACATAGATTCACTGCCCGTAAGTTTCTCATCTCGCCTTTCAAGTTGTTCTTGTTAATTGGAGTCCATAGAGATAATTCTTTAAGCGAGCACAATGCTTTAGGCAGACTAACCAGGCCAAACTACTGTTGAAAGAAGATTTCAGAGCCCAGTTTGAGTTTAAGGTGTAAAGGCTATCTCAAGGCAGTGCTTTGGGGGGCAATTCATCTTCCTCCACCTCTCTAGAAAGTCTAGATCACATGAGAAATTGAGTTATGTTCTGTGTTTCTCCACCTCTCCCCCCGTTGATCAGAATTTAGCTGTCAAATCTTTGATCAAAATGTTCAGAAATGGTAGCTGGGCATCATGCCGTTCTTCACACCTCCAGGCATTCTGGCAGTCAAGTTTTGCTCATCTGTTTGTGCACCGCATGTGCTTCAGTTCCCCAAGTCAGTAAGGGCATGGCATAGTAGTCAGAGTGATCTTTGTTGTTAAACATGCCAGCTGTTGCTCATTTATTTATTCCTCTCTTCTTTTGTTTCCTCCCTCACTTACCTCCCGTCTCCCATCCTTCTTTCCTTTCTTTCTTTCTCCTCCGTCCTCCCCTCTTTTTCTCACTATCCAGGCTTAAATCTCTTCATTCCCAAGAGGAAGCACGCCACAGGAACTCGGATTACTACTCGGATCGGGGGAGGGGTGCAGACCAGCGGAGCGTGGACATGCAGAGCACAGAAGGGAGGAGCCTAGAGACCAGACCCTCAGACCAACGATCCAGTGATGGAAAGAACTTAGACCGGCGGAGCACAGACTCGCGGAGCCCAGAAGTGATCTCTGACTACGAGAAGCAGCTTCGCACACTCAAGGACGAGATCGCTGTTCTGTCTGCTGAGAAGAACGTCCTCCAGGGAAGGTCTGAAGACTCTCTGACTTTTCTATTTAAGCTTCCGTCCAGGCTAAGGTGCTGCGTTTGTCGGCAAAGCCTGGCTTGGGGAAGGGCCGAATGAAACGAGACCCAGACCAAGACCACTATAGGGAGCTTTGAATTGTAAAGGGATGGCTTCTTCTTAGAGAGAGGACACCTCCTCGATGGTCCTCCATACTTGAGCATTCCGTAATTTGAGGCTGTTGTGAACAGAAAGGTTCTGGGAGAGATGGGCGGGCGTACAATGTAAGCGGAGGTACCCAGGTTGAAAGCATGCTTTATAACAGTCCTCTCCTCTCTGAGATCCGAGGGTTCCCTCTCTAGGGTGACCCTGTGACTGGTCCCTATTGTAAGACGTTTGGTTTTCTATCTGACTTCCTCAGCGAACCTGTGAGATCTCTTTCAGCTGCTGGACAGAACATGAAGAAAGGTTCTTAAGAGAGTTGAGTTGAGGCCCAAGGAAAAACATTTTCCTGGTCCTAAACATACCCACCCCACTCCGGCTATCAAAGCCACTGTCCTCTGCCAGCCCTCTGCCCTATCCCTTGCCAGAATTGTCCCCGTTGTCCAGCATCTAGGGGGTCAGTTGAGCTGGTGAGTGAGTCAGAGGCCCTCCAGAAAGTCTAACTCGGTCTAACAAATGCCCGTGCGTGTTGTTTCTGTGGTTGTGTTGGAAGCCTGCAGGGTAAGCATGGGCCGGTAGCTCTTGGTGGGGGGGGGGGGGGGGGGGGGGGGGGGGGGGGGGGGGGGGGGGGGGGGGGGGGGGGGGGGGGGGTCGCTTGCGGTTTCTGTAGGGAGGAGGACCAAGGTCCAGGAACCAGAGGTGAATTCCACCCTGGCTGATTCTCTCTTACCCACAGGTCCAATCGGAGCCGGTCTCCCAGCCCTGAAAGGCGGAGCCGCAGTCGCAGCCAGAGCCGCAGCCGCAGCCGGCGGGGCAGCCGGTCTGCCAGCCGGTCTGGCAGCCGGTGTGGCAGCCCGTCCACCGCAGTGGTCAAAGTGCGAACCCCGTCCCCCAATCGCTCCAAACTGTCCAGTGTGGCGCGCAAGGCCGCCCTGCTGTCCCGGTTCAGCGACGCATATTCCCAGGCCCGCTTGGATGCGCAGTGCCTCCTGCGGCGCTGCATAGACAAAGCAGAGACAGTGCAGCGCATCATCTACATCGCCACCGTGGTAGGTGTCCGCTCCGCAGGCGGGCCAGCCTGGGGACAAGACCTCGGGGCACCTTGGGGAACCTGCAGTTCGGGAACCACAAGGGGTGCAGCTTTAAAAAAAGTGTGGATCCCAAAGTCACAGAAGGGGAGACCTTTTATCCCATTGTGCCCCTGACTCCATCAGCCCCTTCTTTTGTTCCCCCCGCTCCCACCCAAAGTTTTTTGGTCTAGGACTCAGGTAAATTCTAATATGCTCTTCCCCCTGTTACACACACACACACACACACACACACACACACACACACTTTTTATTGGCAGCTCTTATAGCTCTTAGAATTATTCATACATATGTTTGAATTGTACATTTGTACATATGTTTCTCAGCATTTTTATTACACAATATACACATCATAGAATTGAATATTTCAGTCATTCAATTGTTTCAAGGGAAACTGTACAGTCAGCACCTCGTCTTTCTAAGAGGATCCTTCCTGCTCCCATGGTTAAATGGTCTTTAAAATGAGTTGTGCCATCACAGTCCACTCGAGTGCTCCCTCCCCCCTTCAGTTTCCATTATTTACTCCCCAAATCTCCTTTCCTTCCCTATCACCCGTCCCCACCCGTGCCAGCGTTCCCTATCACCCATTCTATCAGTTATTCTCATTATTCCTCCACTCCTCCTGTGCATCACATCTGGGAAACCCAATAGAAGACAACGGAAAACAAGAGGGTAAAGATACGATCACCTTAATATAAAGGCAAAACTAGAAACCAATCCACGAGAGGGAGAAGACCACCATCATCCTAAAAGCCAGATAGACATTTCTGTCACAGAGCAACTCAGGGACCCTTGCACCCAGAACAAATCCAGGTTGCATCTATAGAGAGATCAACTGGCCAAGTATCGAGTTCGATGCAGTGTAACCAAGATTACAATGGTCTCTGCCTCTTAGTAAGTCTGTTAAAGACCCTTGCCTTTGGCTAGAGCGGATCTGCCAACCGCTTGTTCCGACTAGATACTTTGCAGATGGGGTTTAGGCCCCATCTGCCCTCCATAGCTTTCTACAAATTGTGTTCATAGTTTTAGCTCTGATACTATTCCATTCACCATGTTTGAATTTTGTCATTTCCATCTTTGGATCACATAAGCTGGTGTGCTTTCTCAATGTAGACTAAGTGGACTCCTTGAGTGGATGACAGCTTGTTTGAACACAAGCCTTCAAGACTGCAGCCACTGTATTCCTATTGATAGCCACACCAGCCCCTACTTTTCACTTTCCTTTCATGACCCATACTGGGATGGAGTATTTTCACCATCCATTAATTACTCACTTATCAATATTTCTACTGAATAGATGTTGGTTGAAGAAAAATCACTTCTGGCAGCACTACCCCTCAGTTCTATGGACTCTTAACTGATGTGCATTATAGCTTCTGCCTAATGTGGGCACAGGGTGCTGAGTGTGTCTGTGTTAGTGCCAGTGGCAATTGTTGGGTGGGTTTCTACCCATTCCTAAAAGTTCAGGAGTGTTATTGTGTTAATCACTCTTCCAATTAAGCCCTGGTGGGTTAGATGAAAAGTTGGAGGTTTGAATCCACCCAGAGGTGATCTTGGGAAGCAGACCTGCTGATTGCCACCGGAAAGATCCCCTGACCTTGACAGCCAGAAAGAGCAGTCCTGTCCTTTAACACATGGGCTTGCCCAGAGTCAGGATGGGCTTCTGGGCAACGAAGAGCAACAGGCCCTTAAAAGGCTGCAGCAAATCTGCTACTGAGTCTGAAAAATTAAAAATACACATATAGACTCAATATACTCACTGTCATCAAGTTAATTCTGACTTGGAGTGACTCGAAAGGACAGAGCAGAATTGCCCTGTGGGGTTCAGAAAATGTAAATCCTTAATGGGAGTAGAAAGTCTGATCTTGTTTTAGTGGACCAGTTTGCACACAGAAGGTCCTGGGTTTTCCCCAATGTTACCACAACAGGAAAAATGCACACCTAGAATTCAGGATTCCTAAAGCAAGTAGTTTGCTCTATGGTTACCAAATTGAGATGAAAAGCCCATATGAGAATAAGTTAATTGTTTTTAATTGGAGTAAAAGCAGAATTATCAGCATCTGTTGAACTTAATTTTCTGCTTTTCCCCAGCCTTGTATCATTGGAGAACTAAGAATATAAGAATGGTTTTACTTTTTTCAAGAGAGTATTTAAAATGAAAAAGGAGATGTGACCCAAAGTATGTGCAGCCTGCAAAGCTTAGAATATTTACTATCTGGTTCTTTATAGAAACAAAACAAAGCAAGAAACCCCAGAAACTTCTAAGTTAGATAAGACTCGGTGACTTGAATCCCTAGTAGTACTGTGGATACACATTTGGGTACTAATTAGAATGCCAGAGGTTCAAAACTACCAGCTTCTCTTTAGGAAAAAGGTGAGTTATCTGTTCTCATAATGATCTATAGTCTAGGAAACACTAGATAGTGTAACTATTAGTCAGAATCCACTTGATGACAGTGTTTTTGCTCATTGAGTTAGCTAATGCTTAGGAAGGGTAGAGTCAATGTCTTTCTTATATAGCGGAGTTTTCCCACCGCTGGTGGAATAGTGGGTTATGAGTGAACTGCTAACCACAGGTCAGTAGTTCCAATCCACCAGCTGCTTCTTGGGAGATGGATGAGGCTTTCTGCCCTGGCAAACAACCAAGGCCTCAGAAACCCACAGGGGCAGTTCTACCCTATCCTGTAGAGTGACTTGCAGTCAGAAGTGACTCAGTGGCAGTGAGTTTGGTTTTTACTACATAATAGGCATTTGGTAATATCTGTGGAATTAATATATGTTAGGAACCATCGTTTTTTGCTATGTGCTTCTATGTAAAATAAACTGCTAATTTTCTCTCGTGTGTTTCCCAGGAGCATAACATGTCTGCGGGGTCTTAAACACAACTTACACTTTCCACATACTCACGTAACCATAGATGGCTTATTTCCTTGAGCATCCGCCTGATTCTTCTTTCTGCTCTCAGGATTCTCAGAACCACAGAAGATTATGAACATAGATAGTCACCTATGCAGTTAGGTGTTTTTCAAACTTTTGCAGTTTGGTTTTCTCTCAGATCAGAAATACTTCTAATGAATCACGTTGAGTTTATCAAAAGAAGCATCTGCTTTTGGAATTTTGGACCTCTTTCTGACTCCTTCCCCGATGGTGTGGTGGTTATGCACTGAGCTGCTAACCCCAGTGCCAGAAGTTCGAAACCAATGCTGTTTCTTGGAGGAAGAGGAGGCTATCAACTCCTATAGAATGACAGTCTTGGAAACTCACAAGGGCCCAGTTCTACTCTGTCCTGGGGGGTTGCTGTGTGGCAGGATTAACTCGCTGGCAGTGGACTTTTGGTTTCTAATTTCTTGCCTTGGCTCTCTTTACTCCTTTCCTCTGGCCAAATAAATCCACTACCTTTTCCTGTGCAGGAAGCCTTCCATGTTGCTAAAATGGCATTCAGGCACTTCAAGATCCGTGTGAGGAAGACACTGACCCCATCTCATGCTGGAACGAATAACTTTGAAGACATCGTCTCAGATTATATCATTTGTCATCTTGATCTATATGATGCCCAAAGCAGTGTGAATGTAAGTGCTGGCACCCTGTGCCACTGATGATTGTTCTTTCATTGAATCACACCAGTAACTCCGAAATCCACCCAGTGCTGAGGATTGCTTCTTTGTAATCAGAGAGAACTCAACAGGATCCTATTGACTTTGTGAGACCTGTCATTATTGGTGATTTGTTTCCTAGTATTTTATGGGGAATAAATGTAGTGAGTATTATAGCTTTAGATAGCCTTAAAAAACATTTTCATTGGCATATAATTGACATAACATGAAATTCAATAGTTCAACCCTGTTAAAAAGAGTTGGGCAATCATCCCCACAATCAGTTTTAGAACATTGCTTCTTTCCTGTACTCATTGTTATTGTCTGCCACCCCACCCCTTGCCCCCATCCCTATCTCACTGCCTCAACATCTCTGGCCATACATCCAAGAAACCATTAATCCAGTTGTTGACTCTATAAATCTAACTATCCTGGATTTTATATACAGAAAAGCATGCAAAAACAAGAACCCAACAACACTATCAAAGTAAAAACGAGAAAAACTTCCATTGAAAAGAAAGCAGAAAATATTAAAAACTAGAAGACATTTAAAATGGGTCAAAAAGGAGATTGAATGATACAGTATATTACCTTTAACCTACCTACATCTGTAACAATACACTGTCGAATACACTAAGGATGAGAGCAAGGCTATAGTACTTCCCTGGCCTATGGTCAAAGGCAATTTACTGGAGGTCTAGTCCACGTGTAGTGTATTTCCCCTTCATTTTCTTTTTAATTGAAACAACTTTAAAATGGGCAAAAGAGATCAAATGACAAGGAATTACATTTTCACCTAACACATCCACCATAATTGACTTTACAGTGCTCTCTGTCTGACAATAAGGCTATTCACATTCCTCCACTGCAGTGAGAGGGGATTTACTGCATCCTGTGCCCATATGTGGACCTTAAAATAGGGAGATACAGTGGAGACATAGTCCTGGTAGTGCTTCAAAACAATAGCTTTGGGCAAGATAAGTATGCATGTGCCTCCTGGCTCTGCTATGGTTAGCTGTGTGACATTGTTTATTTACTTAGCCTCGCTGTGCTTTAGTTTCCTCATTTGTAGATGGGAGTGACAATGATGATTAACATAGAACGTTGCTCAGAAGATTCAATGAAAGGCAGGAAATTTGCTCAGTACAAACCTTAGCACATGCAATCAAAGCAAGTAAATGGAAGTAAACACTCAATGAAAGCAAACTATAATAATAATCACAGAGTACGAGCAAGCCATTTCTGTGTTGGCACAGCATACAGATGTAAAAATGATGCAGACAATGCATTATAGACATGAATAAAGGGTCTTTTCCTGCGCTTTGGGGACTCTTGACCAGGAAATGTCATCTGTACCCTATGTCCCCTCTCCTCCCCTCTTAGAGAGAGATGTGATCTTTCTCTTCTTATCCCATGCACTGCTTTTCTAATCTAACTGATTTGCACTTATATACTCTTTCTCCCCAAAGGCCTTTAAGCTGTGACAAAGAAGGTATAAACAGGTGACACCATCTGTCTTGTTTTCCAGGACGTGATCCGAGCCATGAATGTCAACCCCAAGATTTCGTTCCCGCCTGAGGTTGACTTTTGCCTCCTCAGTGACTTCATCCAGGAGATATGCTGCATTGCCTTTGCCATGCAGACCCTAGAACCACCTCTAGATATTGCATTTGGGGCAGATGGAGAAATTTTCAATGATTCCAGGTAAGAGACAGTGGAGCAGCAGTTCAAGGACAAGTTGTGGGAAGCGTCCTAATGGCTGGAGAATCTTGGTATGGGGGTTAGGGGGAATGAGCAGACATTGTCTGATTTTTAGCCTTGTCATAGACTTCTCCATACTCTGGGCAGAGCTCTCTCCCAGGGTCATTTTCCTTCCCAAGAAAATGTAAATCAGAGGCCCAGTATGATTTTCATACTGGGTGGGAAAGACTCAAGACTCACTGGCGCTTATCTGAAGCGTTTAAAAAAAAGGCACTGTAGAAATAGGCAGGAAGTCGGGTGACATAGTGGTTACACAAAAGACTGCAAGGTGCAAGTTCAGCAGTTCAAAACCACCAGCCACTCCTTGGGAGAAAGCGGAGCTTTTTGCTCCCATAAAGAACTACATTCTGGAAAACTCACAGAGGCAGTTCTACCCTTCCTAATATCAGTGACCCAATGGGACAGGGAACTGCCCTTGTGAATTAGTATTTTTATTTTTTCAATTGTTTATTGTAAGTTAGCTGGGGGGTTTCTATTTTGGATGATCAACTTTATATATGACACTTTAAAGTACTAACCAGTCCCCCCTCATCCTGGCTCTGTAGTTCATCTTTTACCTGATCTTTTATTTCTCTTCAGCCCTCCTCTCAACAATCTTCCATCGTTGTTAAATGATGCCAAGTTGGCACTGACTCATGATAACTCCATGTAAAACTGGATGAAACACTGACCGCATTTACAATTACAGTGATGTTCGAGCCCAACATGGCAGCCACTGGGTCCATCCACCTTAAGAGTCTTCCTTGTTTTCGCTGACCCTTTACTTTGCCAAATATGATGTTCTTTTCCAGGGACAACTAGTCCAAAGTACGAAGATGAAGTCTCACCATCATTGCTTCCAAGAAGCTTCCTGGCTGGACTTCTTCCAAGACAGATCTGTTAGTTCTTCTGGCAGTCCATAGTACTAGGCCCAAGTTAACTCCTGCTCATAATCTGACCCTTTGTTTCACTTTCCTTCCCTTTCTTCCCCACTTTAATGGTCTTTAAAATCTGTTTCCTTTGGTATGAATGGCATCATCTTGGTTTTTAAGGTATTTGTTTCCCTTATAAGGGTGGTCTCATGTAATATTTGCGTTTTTGTGATTGGCTTTATTGCATCATCCAGGCCAGAGCTTTCAAAGTAAGGTGTATGGATCATCTACCTGAGAATTACACTGGGTGATTGTTAAAACTGCACATTTGGGGACTCTCCCCACCCAGGATAGCTGATGCAGTAGGTGTGGAGTGGGACAGAGATCTCTGTAATGTAACCAGCTCCTAGGTGTTCCTTACACACACTAACAGTCAGAACTCTGCCCTACTCTTCACCAGGAACCTTGGTGGCATGCTGATCTAACTACATGGTAGGGGTTCAAAACCATCAGGGAGCTCCTCAGGAGACAGGTAAAGCTTTCCTCTTCCTTAAAAATTGACAGCATCAGAAGCTCACAGGGCTGTTCTATTCTGTCTTATAGGATTGGTATGAGTCAGAATCAACTCGATGGCTAGAAGTACCCTACTCCTCTGTCTGGGAACATTGATTTTTACCAAGTTACACATGGTGATTATTTCTCTTCTAAATTTGAAGATATGAAATGTATTTTTTAAAGCATTTGATCAAGAATGTTGTGAGATCCTGTGATTTTGATGGAGATTTCCTGGAACAGCCCAAAGTAGTGATTAAGATTGTAGGCTCTGGTGGCAAGCTGCCTAGCTTTGATTCCTGGTTCTACCACTGTTAGCTACATACTCTTGGTCAGGCTAGTTTTTTTGGTTTCCTCTGTGTCGTACTGCTTCCTAGGCCAACAGACAGTCAGATAAGAGCATTCATAAATGCTCTTAAGCACTAGAAAGAAACCCGGCATGGGGTAAGTAGATGAAAAACCTTAGTGCCAGGTTTTTATTTTCAGGCTTGGTAGATGGTGGTCCAATACCCCCTGCAAGTCTGTTAATGACAAAGATCATGCATGCATCGTTCACTTGAGCAAATCAAATTGCTCAAATATTGGGCTTTCCAATTGTCTTTGGTTCTTGGCTACCCTTTATTTGGCTCAGATTCATGGTGACCTCACATAAAACAAGACCAATGTTACCTGGGACCATGCCAACTTCTCCATCACCAATATGGTCCAGGCTACTGTTGCGGCCATTGTCGCTTGAGTGCCTTCCAACGTAAGAAGCGCCACTCATCATTCTTATTAAATTCAGCTTTTAATTCCTGAGTTGTATTAACCCTGGCCCCCAACATCACACGCTAGTTGACTTCAGAGAAATCTTCTTATCCAATGAGCAATGGACATTTTGGACATGAAGAGTTTTAGCTCTTCTTACTGCTACAGTTTTCTTAAGACATTCCTTTTGTTACACATTTGTTATTTTGGATCATTCCTTTTGTTATTTATGCTCACCAAGTGTTTGATCACAAACACTTCCAAACCCCAAACAAACAGAACCCAAGACCTAGGACAACCATAGGATACACTTTTCTAACTTTTGATATAATTTCTTGTATTTTAAAATGCTCTAGAGTACGTTTTGTGAAAGGATACACAGTGAAACAGGTTCCCCATCAGCAGCTTCTACACAGAGCATTCATTGAAAACACTTGCACTCTTCTCATTCTCATGATGTCTGTCCTAGTTCTACTCCCCCATTCACTTCCTCTAACTCAGACCTCCCCCTCTAGGTCCCTCCTCCAGTTGGGTTTTAGAGGAGCCGCAGTCTAGTTGGTCTTCTACAGAGAGGGCACTTTTTAAAAGAGTGCAGTACCCAAGGGTGACCTTCTTCATTTGCTGTGCTAACCTACTACATAGTTAAAAGCTGACTTCAGGTGATAGTTCTGGCTCCAGGTTTAAAGAGTAACTCATGGCTATTCCTCCAGCCTCAGTAAGTCCAGTCAACCTGGATTATTTTGAGACTTTCCTTTCCTTTTTATCAGAAAACAGCTCTGATGACCCTGACTGCAATGCTTCATAGTGGTATCCTGTCTTTCTGTCACAAGGTAGAGGAGGCCATGGTTCATGGAGACAATTAGCCCTGCATCCCAGCTCCACCTCTGATTCTTGGGTTTCCTTCCTTCTCTTTAGATGAATAAAGGTAGTTGTATCTTAGATGGCCACTTCCAAGCATTTAAGACCCTAGGCATTACTCACCAAGGATGGAGAACATAAACTTTGTGAACTGCACTCTATCCATCGGCTGGATTGTCCCTCGAGACTAAAACCTAATCTCTTTCAATCAAGAAAATAAATGCACGAGGAGATTGGCTATGTCAGAGAAGTATCCTGAGTGGTTTTTTTTCCTTCTTAAGTTATCTTATTGGGAGTTCTAACAGCTCATAAAGCACTTCATATATCAATTGTATCAAGCATATTTGTACGTATGTTGCCATCATTTTCAAAACATTTTTTCCTTTAGCCCTCACTATAAGCTTTTTTCTTAAAAATCATTTTGTTGGGGGCTCATACAACTCCTATCATGATCACTACATACAGCAATTGTGTGCAGACCACATTTGCACATTTGTTGCCATCATTATTCTTGAAACATCCTCCTTCTACCTAGGTCCCTGGTACCAGCTCCCCATATTTCTCCTCCCTCTTCACTCCCCCTCCCTCAAGAACCCTTATCAATGTACAAATTATCATTATTTTGTCACCATACACTGTCGGATGTGTCCTTCACTCACTTCCCCGTTGTCCGTACCCCAGAGAGGAGGTCATATGTAGAACCCTACAATAGGTTTCCCCTTTCTACTCCACCTTCCCTCCATCTTCATGGCATCATCACTCTCATCCCTGGTCCTGAAAGGATCATCTGTCCTGAATGACCCCTGTTTCTGGCTCCAGTGTATATCCCCTGGTCTAGCTGGGTTTGCAAGGTAGAGTGGGGTCATGATAGTGGGTGGGAAGAAGCATTTAAGAATCCTGAGCTGGTTTTGATGCTATCATCAAATGATTTTTTTTCTCATACTACCCACACCTCCACCTTTGAGCTTGTTTCCAGTATTTTTTAGAAGTCATTGATAAAAGTGGTGGCTCATCATAAGATTGAGGTAGGGTCCTTGGCACCTCAATCCAGGTTTTCAGTGATCTATTAATTACCCCATACACTCACTCTGGAGATGGTCATTCAACCAGTTGCAAATAAACCTAATGAAATCATCATCTCTCTATAAGCAGTTGTTGTCAAGTCAACTCTGAGTGATTTGTGGAACTCCGTGTGTGGGAGTAGAACAGGGCTCCACAGTCAGCTGATTTTTTTAGGAGGAGACTGTGGGACCTTGCTTCGGAGGCCCCTCTGGGTAGACTCCAGCAGTCTTGTGTGTTAATGGTGGGCTTACTGAGTGGTACAAATGGGGGAAGCCTTAGTTTTTTTACTGGAAGTCGGGAGATCTACCTAGAAGTATTTTGGAAGAAAGATGTGGTGATATACTTTAAAAAGAAAACAATATTTTCCTGTTTTAGGTACAAGTTTCCAAAGCAAATTTGGTTACTTTTTTTTAAAAAAGACATTTTATTGGGGGCTCATACAACTCTTATCACAATCCAAACATACATCCATTGTATGCCAAGCACTTTTGTACATTTGTAGCCATCACCATTCTCAAAACATTTACTTCCTACTTAAGCCCTTAGGATCAGCTCCTAATTTTTTCCCTTCCACCCCTCCCTCATGAACCCTTGATAATTTATAAATTATTATTATTTATATGTTGCCCATACCCCAGGGAGGAGGTTATATGTAGGTCCTTGTAATTGATTCCCCCTTTCTACGTCACCTTTCCCCCATCCTCCAGGTATCATCACCTCACCACTGGTCCTGAAGGGATCATCTGTCCTGAATTCCCAATATTTCCAGTTCCTGTGTGTCATTAGGCTACCTTTTCACCAATTTTATAAACATCCTTCTGTGATGTTGGTTACAAGTTTACAATGTGTCAATATTCGTACTATTTTCATTCTGTTAATTGTTTAAGGGACCATATTATTCATGACTGGTAGGTGACTGAAAGGTGACCTCAGAAAAAGTTCCGAGTTGAAGTTCAAAGAGTATTTTAAGGTAATAGCTTTAGTGGTTCCTTTCAGCTCTACTGATCCAGTGGGTCCTTTTTTTTTTCTTTTTCTTTTGTATTTTAGTGGCTTTCACATTTTTCTCCTATTTTAAACCTTCTATTGTATCCCTGGTTAAAACAGTTGATAGTGGTAGCAGGATACCATCTAGTTCTTCTGTTATCAGGTTGGAGGTATTTTGATATCCTGAAAAAAACCCCAGCCATTTCTAACCCACTGAAGCCTAGTTCTACTCACACACAGGAGGTCGCCATGTGACTGGTGTAAATTTAATGGCAACTGGTTGTGGGGTATAGTTCTCTTATTTTGTCCACAAAATTATGAGATGATTTAGTAATCCAATCTCTAGCATTCCTCTGAATTTTAAATCTTGTAATCCAAAGAGAAGAAAAGGAACAGAATTCGTCGGACAGGAGGTGCCCTTAGTGAAAGCTTGTGGGGTTCACATTCTCACTGAGGCCTCTCTTTGAAAAGCAACTATCCTAACAGAGTCAGGATTCCTGTTTGTCTAGGTAAGGAACGATACCCTCTCCCCTCTCACCAGAAATGCCACCTACCTTAACCTCTATGTCTCGATCTCTTGTGTGTTTCACTTAGGTACCGTCGCAGTTATGACTCGGACTTCACCGCCCCTTTGGTCTTCTACCACGTCTGGCCTGCTCTCATGGAGAATGATTGTGTCATCATGAAGGGAGAAGCTGTCACCAAGAGAGGGGCTTTTGTACGGTGGCCTTGCATAGTGCACATTCATCCCAAGTGTTTGCTTCACAAGTTCGAGAACATTTATAAACCCAGAGATTCTGTAAAAGATGTCTATAAAAAGTTCTTAAGTTCAGATCACATACAAAGGGGAGGAAGTGTGTGGTACCAGGGCCGGGCTGGAAAAGACCAGATCCCCACTTTATGTTTGCCTTTTTGATGCTTCATAACTTCCTGGTAGCAGTTTCTTTGCCTGTCTCTTCATGTGTAAGATGGGACGGACTCATCACACCGGCCGCTTCTGTCTTAAGAAACGTGCTATTGTTTATAGGCAAAACCCTTTGCATTCATTCAATTGGAGACCCTGGAGTGGTCTAAATTTTTCAAACTGATTGATTGACTTTCTGGAAGCCTTTTGCCAAATTTCAGCGGAAATTCTCCATTTTTGGAAACTCTAGGTGTGCCCTGTGTTTCTCTCCTTTGTATGTGTGGGGAGGAGAAGGGGAGTGGAGAGAACAGCCAACCAGTTTGGAAGGTGGCTTCCTGTGTGTGTTGGTGAGAGATGGCTTTGAGCGTGTGCTTAGTTTCAAGCATTGAGAGTCTTAGGTATGTGTGTGTTGTGTGTGTATGTGTGTGCGTGTGGGGGGTGGGGGTGGGGATTGGGTGTTGGAAATGGTGCCCACAGGTGTATAGATATTCTGTAAAGTTCACAGTATGTAAGTTTCACTCCTACTCTTCCTAGAAGGAGTTAAGCAGATCCTGAAGTGCAGCTCTCGAGAGCAAAGCTACTATGTGGGTGGTCTCGGTCCTGGTTCTCCTTGCATCGGAGGATAGGGGAGGTGCTTCCTGGTAGCTTTTTGCACATAAAGAAGGGGAGAAATTCATTTCTCAAGAACTTGAGTTTGTTTCTTTTTCCTTCCAGGTTAAAAAATCCCATTACAATGAATACCGTCTCCATAAAGTAGATGTTGGAATCATTGAAACAGTTTTATTGACCTGGTGACCACCTATACTTTCCAATGAGTGGTCTCCTATAAAGTTCTTCTTGCCTTACAATAATCAGACTCTGTAAAGAAAGCTCTTTCATAAACTATTTATACTCTCTGCACTGCAGTTCTGAAGGAAGGGAGAAGACATGGGCACAATTCTTAGGTTGTAGCATCAAATAGCAATTGCCTTTCAGTTCCCTTTTTCTTTTCCATTCAATATAGCACCAAGACTGGCCAAAACTTAAGCATTTAAAGTAAAAGAACAATCCTATAGAGGGAGGACTTTGGATAAGAGAAGGGACAAATGAAGAGAAATCTGGAGGAAAGGTTTTACTAGTGAAGTTCCATTACAATGAGTATCTCACGCCGTGCTGTCATGTTGATTCCAGCTCAGCGTGACCCTTTAGGACAGGGTAGGACTTACCTTGTGGGTTTCCGAGGCTGTAACTCACTGTGGGAGTAGACGGCCTCTTGTTTCTCCCACAGAGTGGCTGGTGGTTTCAAACAGCCAACCTTATGTTTAGCGGCCCACCATGCTACCACTGCAGCACCAGGTGTCATTATAACAAGTATATATGCTTAATTAGTTCCGTTAGAGCAGAAGAGCGGAGCATCAGTAGTTTCCTTCTTTCCTTCCTCCACTTGTGCTATTTAATATTGTATATTCACTGACCAGTTAGTTTCAGCACTCTGTGATACCTGCCCTCATTAAACTTCTGTTCTTCAACTCTTGGCAAATCCAGAACGTAACTTCCAACAGCTTACTTACTCTTTCAAGCAATATTGAAGGTAGCGACAAGAATTTTTATGCCCCAGAGTTCATTGTGATGGGATTTGGAGAAATATACTGAATTATTGTCCAATCTTGGACAAATGCCCAAAGAGAAGGGTGTATACTCATTCTGATGTGATGAATAGGTGTAATACGATTAGTAAAATCTCTTCTGATAGTAGACGGATGCCTGGATTTTAGCTATTTCTCTGTTTCTCTTTTGTTTAGTGGAATTCGGTTCGGCCCGTAACTCGATGTCGAAGCCGAAGCCTAAGTCCCATTTGCCCTCGTAGCCGTATTGGTTTAAGCACGGTAAGTATCTGGCTAATCATTTCTTACACAAAATCATGCTACTGACCATACTGCCTTTGCTTCAACATTTGCCTATAAGCAGGGGTCCTCAAACTACAGCCCTCGGGCCACATGTGGCCCGCTGAAAACATTTATCCAGTCCGCAGGATTTTTTGCTGCCGCCATTGTCCTGCATCTCAGTGAACTCATCCCAGGCCCACAGTCATTTTGTACATAGTTTTTTTTAAAATTTTTAAACTATAGTCCGGTCCTCCAACGGTCTGAGGGGACAGTAAACTGGCCCCCTGATTAAAAAGTTTGAGGACCTTTGGATAGAGGATCACTGGAGCCCTATTTCCTATGTAGTTCCCACAAGTGTAATCTTGGACTTCTGTGGATGCTCACGTGTAGGTTCTGATTTACAAGCTTTCAGTTGCATTCTTCTGGCGATCTCTCTCTATCCATAATAAAGGGAAGGGAGGAAAGAGCTTACTAAACAGAAGGCATTAGAGAGATGAGTATAGAAGCCCAAAGGGATAAACCTGACTTGAACAGTTAAAACCTTGTCAGTTGATTCCTCCTTCTGGACCGGATCTAGTCTTCAATATTTTCTATATATTTCTTGTTTTGTTTGTCATGGTAGCGCTTATCTTAGATGTGTTATGTCATCGGGGGTCAACCTCTTGAAGTTGTGGTACATGTCTTTCTGTTTTTCGGTATTTGACACCCAGGACTGATGAACCTATAGGCACAGAAAGTAGAATAAGAGTTTCAGGTGGTGCTCTGTTCATAACCTGTTACCAGATTGACTGCTGACGGGTCCCTTTCCAGTGCTACAGAAAACCCCAGAATAATATAAGACTGACAAAACTTGTCTGTCTGATTTTATATTTGGGAGACAAGGGGGGAAGAAAAGAGTTTTAGGTGGTGGGTGAGTGTGTGTGTGTGTGTGTGTGTGTGTGAGGGTGCACATTGGTAACTGGTGGGGAAAGGGTGGATAAAAGGCAGAAGATGTCAAGGAGCTCAGGAAGGAAAAAAAGCTTTGGAAACTGATTGTGGTAGCAATTATGTAATACTGCTTGACATGATTGAAGTCTGGAATGATAGAATCTATGTATTAACTCCCAATTAAAAAATATAGGGGCTATCATGATAAAGGTAGAAAGAGAGTCTGTTGTAATAACATTAACCCCCAATTAACTTTGACAGGAGGGAGAAGCCCTGGTTGTGCAGTAGTTTGTCTGTGGGGCTGCCAAGCACAAAGTCTATGGGAGAATCATGAGACTTTCTATTTCCCTAGAGATTGACCATCTTGGAGACCCACAGGGACAGTTCTCCTCTGCCCAATAGGGTTGCTGTGTGTCAGAATCAACTCGCTAGCAGTGAGTTGTTTGTTTTTTGAGTGGGCCAAGGCTAGGACCCTGTTGGCGTAGCAGTGAAGGCACTTGGCTGTTAACTTAGAGATCAGTGGTTAGATCCCACCCCCACACAGCTTCTTGGGAGAAAGATGTGTCCCTCTGCTTCCACAAGGATTCACAACCAGGATAGTTTTGCTCTGTCTTCCCAGGTCGCTA
>PVJH01024131.1:0-33625 GCA_004026705.1 Nesogale talazaci | reverse complement strand
AGCAGCCACAGTAGACAGGAACGGAAAGGTGATCCAGCAGCAGCCAGCAGCGGAAGCCCCCGGGATAGCGGAAACCCCAAACAAAACCAGCCCCCTTTCTCTGTAGGACACAGAATGGCTCCGGATTACCCCCAGTCGCCTGGAAGGTGGAGTGGTAGGGCAGGATTATAGATATAAGAGCTGGCCTGAGAAGCAGTCAGCTTCTGGAAGCTACCTGCCTCTGGGAGAAAGTGCAGGCTTTCTTCCTAGGCTCTGAATAAGAAAGTTCTGTCCTCAGGGACATCAGATACAACTGAAGACAAAGATGAGTCGACATGAAGGACAAAAGGAAAGTACTTCCTCATTGCAAAGATCACTCAGCTGTCTTCTGCCTCTCTATCATCTCAAGATATTGGGAGATTCCTTTCTAAACAAAGTACCCAGTCCACAGGAAAAGGATCTCTAAACACTGCAATCTCTGGACAATCATTTTTTGGTCAAGCCCTTCAAGTAAACAAGCCCACCAAGCTGTAGTCTTATCGCTTAAACAGCGATTGATGCTTGAACAAGAAATTAGAGCCAAGGATTACCAAACTCCACAGACAAAGAAAAAAAGTAACTTGAAGAAGTAGCTTAGAAAAAGCTTCAAGATATTGTACCCATAACACAAAAATGATTTTCAGTAAAGAACTCTTGAAAATTAACAAAAAACCTCAATACCCAGTTGGAAGACCCAGAGATGAAAAATGGGAATAAAAGGAAAAGAGAGAGGCCGCTCAGATCCATCATCTGACCCAAAGGGATCCCCAAGGGAGAGGTTAGAGACAAGCCAGGGGTGATAACCAAAGACAAAATGCCTTGAGATCCACAGCCAGGTGTGCCCACAAGGAGTGGGTCCACTGTGTGCTCATCACAGCAAAGGCACAAGTATCACACTTCAGCACACCATTTCACAACTTCTAAAAAGACGAGAAGATTCTATCAATATTCTAGTGAGGAATAATAAACCATGACCACAACACAAATCACACACAAAAAGGAATGAATGAACTGGCTTCAGACTTTTTGAGGCCACTCAGCCCACCACTCAAATAGAAGGGTGAATGGAGACACATGCAGACATGCAGTTTCAAAACTTCCCCCTAATTATCTTCTCTCAATCGCTTCTTGGCCTTTGGACTAAGATCAAGTGGGTTTAGAGGACAAGGACAGTGGTGAATGAATGAATGTAATAGCAAGTGTACTATCTTCTCTCAGGAATCTAACAGAGGATCCATTGAAATATGTGACCAAAAAAGACCTGGAAAAGGGGGTTCTCACACAGGGAACGGAACAATGACAAGAGGAAGTCCCAGGATGGCAGCTGGGGCACCTCTCATGCCACCGGGAGAGTAGATAGTCTGCACTGGAAGGGGAGGAGGAAGGATAAATGGGGACTTCCCCCAGGAAAAAATAAAGAACACAAAAGGAACTCACAGATTCCCTAATGGCTGTATTGTGAGAAAATTGGGTTTATGTGAAGAACCCAGCAAAGAGTAGTGAGTGACTAGAAAATCAAACAAAAGCAACAAGGCAACTAAAAATTCCAAGAAATATTTACAAGAAAGGAAATGAGTCACAGTTCAAACATGGCTCACCTTGAGTCATGTCTCTACAGTTAAAATAATGTAACAATGAATAAGCTTATGTGTGTTATTTACTATGTGAAGAGATTATCGGGAGAAAAAATAAGTGTGTGTGTGTGTGTGTTAGTTACATATAAGATAGCTAAATACTGGCATTGCGTGGTAAAAAGTAAATAGGCAATTCCTAAAATTGACAATCAAGAAGCTGCTGCATTAAACACTACTTAAGATATATGAAGGTAGGGTAGCTGGAAAAAATATTAAGACTTGAAAGTAACTGTGCCTTGTAGGGACCAAAATAATGGACAGGAAGATATGGGTGCAGGAGATTTTTTTCCCCATAATAATCCAAGTTACACCAAAAAAATCACAATCTAGATTTTTTTTTTGGCATCACTGCTCTCTGGTGGTGGGAGGAGGAGGAGGTCCAGCCTTTGCTCCTGTGGAGCTGGAATTGAACCTCCATCCCAGTGGGTTGCAGCCCCGTGCACAACCACTACGTCACCGGGGCTCAGCCCACAATCTAGATTTCAGTATTATTTTCAGAAGCATGAAAAATAGAAATCTTCCCATGTCTCAGTTTTATCTATAAAGTGGGAATAGTGTAACCAAGCAGTGGCTGATGTTAGGACTAAATAAAACATTTCAAGTCTACCCGTACGGAGGCTGCCACATTCCCTCTTTTTCCTCCATCCCAATTCTTAAAAAGGAAGGAAGACCTCTCTTCACAGAGGACCTTGCGTTTTGGTACCTGCAGGCAATACCTGAAGCCAAGCAACACTGCAGGCCCCTTCTTCCTTCCTTGGAAGGGACCTCAGAACAGCCAGGCTTTAGACAAAGGCATCTAGGAGAGTGAGTGTTGGTGTAGGTGTTTGTCGGCTTTTTCCTGAGAAGCTATTTTCAACTGTGGGGTGCTGGCCCCGATGTCCCTTGCTTTTCTGACCTTTGCAAACTACATCAAATACTCATTCAGACTAATACCCTGGTTGGAATGCCAACTTCTGTCCACTTTTGGAGCCCAAATTGTAGACAATAACCCCATCTAGGCTGACTCTCTAAGTTGTGCTCTCTGGATTCAAAATGGCTATGTCTTTCTAACCTCTGAGCAAGAGCTGTTTTCCTAATCCCCCCTAGTTTTTAGAACCAGACCTGTAGGCCAAGGTGTTCCTGGGAGAGACCTGAGATAAAAACAGGCACTTTCCATACTCTCCAGTAAGGAAGGTAGGCTGGCCTACAGCCACACCAAATGTTCAATTCTTACTTGTTCAGGCGGATGGCGTACTCCTTCAGGGCAAACACGTTGTCCGCAAAGACAATAATCTTGTCATTCCTTCGCTCGTGAAACTTGATTAGAAACTGGCAAGCTCTAAACTTGTTGGGGTTCATGGTGTACAGCAAGATTCGCTTCTTGGTTTTTATTGCTACATACTCTCGATAGAACTCAGGAGACATTGGGCACCAGACCTACGATGTAAGAAGATGAGGAGTCATTTTGCAAGTGTAAACATCTCGGGATTAGAAACTCTTGACACCCTTTTCGTTAGCAGAATTGGCTCTCAAGCTAATAGTGTGTGGATTGGATCTCAATAAAGCTGCAACCATTCATACAAAGACAAATACACACTCAATGAAACAAGAAAGGCTTAACAACATATCATAATGCCTCATGTTGACATAAACACGTCATGCTGAATGAGAACAGTACCACATAAAATCACGTCAGCTCCCCAGGAAATTATCCTTACACCAGCTGCAAGGGAAACCAGGGTCTCACACATGTACAAGCAGTTCTTTTCATTGAAGTAATTTTTCCTTCTGGGAATTCAGTTCTCTTGAGAACTCTGCCTCCCTCCATGTACACACATTTTTGGGCTCAGGACAAGGAGGAGCTCTTTAGTTAGGTTCTAAGGGTCTAGAACAATGAAACCAACCACTTACCACCACTGGGTCATTCATTTATTCACCACTGTCCTCTAAACCCCAGTCATCACCCACAAAAACACACAATGACAAACTCTGAGGTTTGTAAAGAAAGTCATTTATTTATTTATTTACTTTTGGTCTTGTTTTGTTTTTTGGGCATCACTGTCCTCTGGTGAGACTAGGTGGTCCAGCCTTGCTCCTGGAGAGCTGTTGCTGGATTTGAACCACCGGCCCAGTGGGCCGCAATCCCGCGCACAACCACTACGCCACCAGGGCTCAGCCAAAGAAAATCATTTTAAATTCAGATGTATGACAGAGTAAGAATAGTCATAGAACAGTCCTTGCTACCCTCAAAAATAAGCAAGTGCACGGTTGCAATGGGGGAAAATATTCCATGATGCAAATTTCTTGGTCTTTTTCTCAGCCATACAGTTTTTAATTTTCTTAAACTTTTGTAATAAGGTCCCAGGATCACTCTGTGTCAAAAATCCACCAATACTACTCCACTGGGAGGAAAAATGCTGTGCTTGGCTATCAAAAGATATTGCATCTGGGGTCTTAAAGGCTTGAAGGTAAACAAGAGGCCATGTAGCTCAGATGCAACAAAGCCCACAATGAAGAAGCACACCAACCTAGTGATCATGAGGTGTTGACAGGATCAGGTATCAGTCATCAAAGAACTAAAAATTTTACCATTGTAATTGAGAGGGAGCACAGATTGGGGACCCAAAGCTCATCTGTCCGTAACGGGACATCCACAAACAGAAAGGTTGCGGGGAGAAGACAAGCCAGTCAGGGTACAGTGTAGCAATGATGAAACACACAACTTTCCTCTAGCTCTTTAATGCTTCATTCCCCCCACTACCATGATCCCAATTCCTTACAAATCCAACCAGACCAGAGCATACACACTGGTCCAGCTAAGAGCTCGCAGCACAGGGAATCCAGGACAGATGTGGTGAGAGTGGGGCTAGCAGGAGGGTGGAGGGAAGATGGGGTAGAAAGGGGGAGCTGATTATAAGGGCTCATGAAGAAAGGGAGAGTGGGGAGGAAGGGGAAAAAATGAGGAGCCGATGCCAAGGGCTTAATAGAGAGTAAATGCTTTGAGAAAGATGAAGGCAACAGATGTACAAAAGTGCTTGACACACACTGGACTATGTCTGAATTGTGCTAAGAGGTGTATGAGCCCTCAATAAAATGATTAAAAATAAAAAGAGCTGCATGAGCCCCCAATAAAATGATTTTTAAAAAGGAAAAAAGAAATCCTTCTGAACTGACTGCCCTACTTTGAATTTAACTAGCTCAGCTCCCCTCAGAAGCTATTTCTCTGACTAGCCTTTTATTTAAGGTACCGTAGGAGCCCTGGTGGTGGAGTAGGTTATGCAAATATTTGTATTTGAAACAAACCTGTTCATATACAGACTGAACCGTAGTAAAATACGTTCTCACTCACTCTAACATGTTACCAAAGACCTATATATTTATCTTATGAATCTCCCAACTACTGGAGCTCTTCTCTTAGCTTCACTCTTAAAGTCGTGGTGACAGAAATGAAACTGGAATCGCACGACAGAATTCTCAATATCCAACTGCTCTTGTATATAACACTCTTCCTCACACACACACACCCACACGTCAGTAGAAGGAGCACCCAGTCACTATACCAAAAATAACTGGGCAGCCTTCAATCATTTCAAAATGTAGCAAATGACAACGAAACAAAGGAATCAAAGGGAAAAGTCCCGTGTCCGAGCTTGTTCTGAGTCTGAGTGGAAAACCAGGCTCCTGTAATTGAGAGTGGCGTGCTTCGATAAACTGACGAAGCACGGGAAGCACTCACTCATCTACGGGAAGAAATCTGGACGACGACTACCAAGCCAACTGACTGGAAGAGATACATATGTCTGCCTATCCCCAAAAAAGGCGACCCACAGCATGCAGATATCATTGAACACATGCAAGTCAAGTCTGCCGAAGATCACTCAACAACTGCATCAGTAAGTTGACAGGGAGCTACAGAAATGCAAGCCACATTGAAAAGAGGACATGGCTGAAGGGACATCACCGCTGTCAGATGGAGCTCAGCTAAAAGCAGATAATACTAGAGAGATGCTTACCTGCGTCTGACGGACTATACAGGTATTCAACTTGGGAATTCGAGACTCTACTGGGATCAAGTGGAACATGTACATGGACCAAGCGGAATGGCTTTTAAACGGAAGAAGGAAGTACAATGTACTACGTGGTTGAAATTCAGGAAAAGTGTGTGTCAGGGTTATATCTTTTCACCATATTCAATCTGTATGCTAGCAAATCATCAGAGAAGGTGGACAACATGAAGCCCACAATCAAAATGGGAGGAAGACTGGTTAACACCTTGCCCTGTGTGGGTGACGCAGCCTTGCGTGCTGAGAGCACGGAGAGTGTGTGTGGAGCACTTGGGGATGGAGATAGGGAGCCCCGCCTTCAAAAAGGACGGCTACTTGATGGAAAGAGCCAACCCGCACAACCAGACCAATGGGCAACGTCATGCGAAATGGAGTCGAGATTGTGGTCTTCAGTTTACCTGGCCCAGAATCAACAGCCACAGAAGTAACGGTCAAGGTATCAAATGATGTAATTCCTTGAGCAAATCTGCCACACACCTTTCAAGCAGTGGAGAACAAAGTTGCTATTATGAGGAATAAGGTGCACCTGACCCAAGTCAAGGTCTTTTCGGTCACAGTATAGGCATGTGAAAGTTGGGAGGACTGAGGAAGGATGTCTCTGAACTGTGGTGCTGGCCAAAGAATAATGAGTACCGTGGGGCTTCCAGAAGAACAAATCAGTTTTGAAGAAGTACAGTAAGAATGCTTTTCAGAAGTAATGATGGAGAGACATCTTCTTAAGTACTTTGCTATCAGGACAGACCAGTCCCGGAGAAGGAAATCGTGCTTGATAAAGTAAATGGCTATTGAAAAAGAGGAAGACTTTTGGTGACATAAATTGACAAGATGTCTTGAACAATGAGCTTAAACCTAACACCCAGTGTCAGGATGACATAGGACAGGGCACTGTTTTATTCTGTTGTGCATGGGATCTACAGGAGTTTAGGTAACATTCTGATGGTACCAAACAAATGCCTATGCCCAAGAGAGAGACTAACTGAAGTATGGCATATACATTGAATGACATAATCTGAAGCTTTAAAATAGAATGAGGAAGACTGCTATGGAATGATACTCCCAAGATAAGTTAAAAAAAAAAAAAGTCAAGTGCAAAAGAGAATCTATAGCATGCTACTTTTTGTGTAAGAAGGCAGGGAAAATAAGCAATTAGCTGTCCAGATGTGACAAAAGAAACTCAGGAAGAAGAGAAACTATGAGCAGAATAAATAGAAACAAGGAGCAGGTGGAAAGAGTTGACATAAGGGAATAAGTGGAAAAGTCACTACTTTTGAGTATACTTAATTTTGTATAGTTCTGATTTCAGAACCATGTTACTTTCTCAAGGTTCAAATAACATCAACAAGGCTAGAAATAAGACCAAAACTGAAATAAAACTGACCAAATATCAAAAGAATATAACCACACATAAGGAAATGAAAGAAAAGAAGCCAAGTAATTAGTTAACACAGTTTTTGAATTATATACCTTTACTTAGATCAAAATCAAGCAGCATTATAAACAAATACTGAATCCAGTTTATAGGCTTCTTCTTAATTGTGGTATAGGTTAAAATTCTATATATCCTAGGACTGAGCAAATAAGTAAATATATTGTGAAAGCCACGTTTCTGTTAGAGAATTACAAAAATGAAAAAATTAGAATGCCATCTGAAAAACTGCACTACATTGTAATATGTACAAATAGATGAAGAAATAAATACAGCAGCATGTGTGTATATGTATTGAATGGTTGATAGTTCCAATCTCCTCCGGCATCTAGAAGACAGATGTGGAAATCGACTTCCAAAAGATCAGTCACTGAGCACCACTAAAGCGCAGTTCTGCTCTGACGCACGGGGGTGGCAGCAGGTCAGGCTTGAGCAGTGTTGTGAATGACACAAGACAAGCTTCTTACTGTTACAGAAACTACAAATAAGGAGAGGCTAGAATGAAATCTGTAGTACTGAATTGTAGTGACGCTATCACCATGAATGCACGGTTGTAAAATGTACAGAGAAAAGAAACAGAATGTAAGTGTGGGTAAGTACATGCGTACAAGGTGCAGCAAAGGGTTCTTGGTTCAAATCCATCCAGAGGCATCTGGGAAGAAAATCTGGCAATCTATTTCTATAAAATCGGTCAATGAAAACCAAGGACAAGTCTACTCTGACCAGCATGACTCAGACTGGGTCCTTTAGCAACTGTTTTTAAAATTACCATGTACGTGTACACACACACACACACACACACATACATACACACACACACACACACACACATATTGCAATCTCCTACCTCTGTCTGCTAGTTAGCCTAGTACTGACATGGCAGTAAGGATTAGCACAACTAACACCAGATCATCGTTTTTAAGTTCCATTTTCAACTAAAAGAAAACAGGACCCCTTGGAGAATTGATACAATCTAACATTGGCACCAGAATATACTTCTACACCAGAAAAGAAAAAAATGTTCCAAGAATGATAGGGACATATTAAAAAGTCTGGAGTTGGCTGGAAGGGGCTCGTTGGTCAAATGAGAGACACGCTGAACAACCAAAAACAGTGCTAGTAATTCTCTGAGGGTCTCTTTAAAATGTCCTTTATAAACACAGAAATGCCTTTTCAGTTGTTTTGCTATTATTAGGTATAGTCTAGTCGATTACAATTCATGAAGCGCTGTACAATAGAATGAATGAAACATCCTATGCCATTCTCACAGATGTTGGATATTAGACTGTAAGGATATTCCCACAATTCTTTAAATGTACTAAACATTAATTTTATGGTATGTGAACTATATAGCAAAATAATGCCATTTAAAAAATACTTTTGCAACTCACATGTGTCAATAACAGAAACAGTGGACAATATTTTATTAGAAGAGAATAAAATAAGCATTAAAGAGTCTTAAATATCTAGGAACAAATCTACCCAAGGATGTCAAAGACCTACATAATATAAATTATAAAACATTGCTAAACAAATGTGGTAGAGAAATCTGATAGTTTCTGGCTATCAAGCAGTCATCTAGCTCAGAAGCAACAAAGCCCACAAGAAAGAAACAAAGAAAGCCCACAAGCCTGTGTGACGATGAAGTGTAGAAGGGATCAGGTGTCAGGCATTAAGAAGTAAAAAATATACCATTGCAAATGATGGGGAGTATAGGTTGGGGATCCAAAGCCCATCTGTAGGCAATGGACATCCCCTTACAGTCGGGTCGCAGGGAGGAGACGAGCCAGTCAAGGTGCAGTGTAGCAACAATGAATCATACAACTTTCCTCTAGTTCCTAAATGCTTCCTCCCCACTTCCCTATACTCCCACTACCACGATCCCAATTCTACCTACAAATTCAGCTAGACCAGAGGATGTCCACTGGTACAGACAGGAACTGGCAACACAGGGAATGCAGGACAGATGGTCCCTTCAGGATCAAGGGTGAGAGTGGCCATACTGGGAAGGTGGGGTAGAAGTGGGGACCAATTACAAAGATAGACATATAACCTCCTCCCTAGGTAATGGACAACAGAAAAGTGGGTGAAGGGAGATGCCAGACAGTATAAGATGTGACAGAATAATAATAATTTATAAATTATCAAGGGTTGTTCATGGAGGCAGGGGAGCAGGGAGGGAGGGGAAAGAATAAGGAATCGATACCGAAGACTCAAGCAGAAAGCAAATGTGTTGAGAAGGATGATGGCAACAAGTATACAAATGTGCTTGACACAATGGATGGATGGATGGCTTTTGATAGGAGTTATACGAACCCACAATTAAAACAAACAAAAGGGCTGAGCCCCGGTGGCGTAGTGGTTGTGTGCTGGACTGTGGCCCACTGGGATGGAGGTTCAATTCCAGGGGAGGCTCCACAGGAGCAAAAGGCTATGCCTCCTACTCCCACCACCAGAGGGAGTGATGCCCCCCCCCCCCAAAAAAACAAACAAACAACACATTGCTAAAGAACTAAAGAGAAACATAAAAACAAAATTCAAATGCACTGCCATTGAGTCGATTTTGACTCAGAGTGACCCTGACCCGGTGAGTCAGAGTCACTGGAGTGTAAATACAGGCGCAAACAGCCCCATCTTTCTCCCAGGCAGCAGCTGGTAGATTTGAACCACAGACCCTCCAGTTAGTTGCCTAATGCTTACCCAACAGATCCACTGAAAGAGAATTAAAGAGGTGAAATCAAATTCTGAGGGACAAAGACTACAGATCCTAATGTTAATTAGACACATCCAATCAGCTCCTGGGATTCTTCTTTTGATTTACGGGCCAGCCATGAAAGCTAGTCAACTAGCATAACACAGTTTTTGAGGTTTAAATTCTTCTTCCCAGTACTGTCTGGGCCTTAAAAGTAAACAAGAAACCATCTATAGAGATCTACTATTCTTTATTCATATGGAACAACAACAGAAAAAGAAGGAAACCCAAGAATTAAACAAGAATTTGTGGCAATCATGTGCTTATGTTAATTTCATGATTGAGATGTAGAGGTGGAGTCTTGTCTGTTAATCTGGAAATAGCCATTGAGTAGCCAATGAGGCCTCTGTGTAGGCATGGGTTTCTCCTGAGACTTCTGGGAAATCTCACGATATTTCCCTCGTGGAGATGAGAAGCTATCTCCCCAGTTGTTGGGAGTTAGTCTCAGAGACGATGAACCACGGACAAGACAAGATGGTCGGATGCAAGGAGCTGAAGAAGCTGGAGAAGAAGTCACATGGCCTTATCCTGATGAAACCAGACCTCTGAAGCTGGTGAAGCCATGTGGACAGCCCTGCCAGCGATGAGTTGCTTCTACCACCACTATGCTGCTGTTGATGGACCCTGAGCCCTGGAAACGAGGAGCCATGGGGAGACCCCTGCCAGCGCCGGGATTCTGCACCCACTGGTCTGTGACTTCGTGAGTCGAAAGGAGACGTTATAGACTGTATTGGACAGATGAGCTAATATCGGACTTAAGACTTTGAACTGGGCTGGGTTGGGATGCTTTCTTAATGTCCTATTCCTCGTATATACACTATACCCTTACATCCATATGCGTGTCTATGGATTGTTTCTCTAGTTTACCCGGACTAACATAAAATTGGATAAGACTAGTTATCTACTTGAACCATTCTCCCTTGCGCTGTGAGAGCAAACCACTATTGACCATTCTTAACTGGAACAAAACAAATAAAAAGGGGAGAAATGTGAAATAGAACTTTAAATTCTTATAGAATTTAGGCTTACTGGATTGGACCTGTAGTCTCCAAGAGTAAGGCCCTAAATTGCTTTTTAACCTTCAATTAAAACGACCCCTTTAAACAATGTAATAGCTTAAAGCAAAGACTAAAGATTATTACCTGGCAGTATTGCATTTAAAATATACATATCTACACACAGACCCATGACCAGAATATCAGTAATTTTTACAACACAGATGAGAAGAGTGGAAATGAAACAACTAAAAAGGAAATATGAGAATGCTGACATAATGTGAAGGATATAGCCAATCACTACACCTACCAGCTAAATGGGGAAGTTTTATATAGCTTCATCAAAATAAAATTAAAAAGCAAGCACACATATAATCTGACTGAAGTTACATAAGGCTAAACATCAAAACAGGCAAAGCTAACAATACATACTTAAGGAAACAGAAAACAGGAAAGAAAGAAATGAAACTGGTGTTAAATCAGGGACCTCAAAGACAGATGATTTCTCCTTAATAGTAATGGTAAGAACAAATACCAGACATACTCATGTATAAGCCAAGTTTTCTGCACATTTTTTATGTAGTTTTTGTGGTAAAATTAGGTGACTTCACTTATATTCGTGTCAGCTTAAACACGGGAAATATATGGTACTTGATGAAGTGGTAAGACAGGTTTTCACTTGTGGCAGTCATGTGCTTATGTTAATTTTATGACTGAAATGTAGGAGTGGAGTCTAGCCTGTTAATCTGGAGATAGCCATTAAGCAGCCAAAGTGGCCTCTCTGTGGGCATGGCTTTCTCCTGAGACTTCTGGGAAATCTTGCGATATTTCCCTCATGAAGATGAGACGCTATCTTCCCCAGTGGTCGGGAGTTAGTCTCAGAGACGATGAACCACGGACAAGACAAGACAGCAGCATCTGAGAAGCTGGAGGAGCCGGTGGAGAGACCCCACGGCTTTGCCCTAATGGAGCCAGACCTCTGAACCTGGGGCGGCCACATGGAGGCCTCTGTCAGCGATGAGTTGCTTCTGCTGTTGATGGACCCTGAGCCCTGGAAGTGAGGAGCCATGTGGAGACCCCTGCCAGTGCCGGGATTCTGCACCCACTGACCTGTGACTTCCTGAGTCGGAAGGAGACTTTGTAGACTGATTTCGGGCATATGGGCTAATATCGGACTTATGACTTTGAACTGGACTGGGTTCAATGTCCTGTTCCTCTTATATATAAACTTTTCCTTGTATCTATATGCATGTCTATGAAGTTTGTTCCTGTAGTCTACCCGGACTAACACATCACTCATAGGCTCCACTCTCTCAATATTCGCTCATGAGACTTCTCAGTTCTTTCAGGACAGAGGTTGCTACCAGACTGAGTGGCAGTCATTTCAAGTTTTAAAAGGGATTGCTTTTTGTTCCTTCTGAAATGACTTACCTTTGAATGTGCTAATATCCACCTGCAACTAGAAATTCAATGATAGGTTGCCATCTGGGGGTCTGAAAACGACTAACACTGACAATGGGGCACTGTGATCTATGGCTGCTAAGCAAAGATCTCAAGGGGGCGAGGGTGGGAAGGGCCCCACACGGCTATTCACTAAGAAGGAGGCGCATGGGTTTTGGAGCCTGATGAGCTGACTGACTTTCCCTCTGGACTATGTAGCCCTTGACAAGTTGCCCAGTGTACTTTTGTAATGCACCCCTCTCGGGGCTAACAAAATGCTGCTCAGGGCCTGACTTACATGTCTTCCAGGGGAACTCCACTTGCTCTGTTTCCCCTGGCTTCCCGAGATCAGCCCTGGATATGGCCACCCAGCCCTCGCTCCAGCCAAGCGCAGTTACCTCGGCACACTGGACTTTAGCGATGTAGCCATTGTTCTGAAGCTCCATCCAGTTGGCTTCATAGAGCTTAGGCCCAATCAGAAAATTCAAGTCGACAATTTTGTCATCTTCCCGCACCAGAGTGGCCGTCAAGCCCAGTTTGCAGTGGGCCTGCACGATAGTAAGCACCCGCCGGAACATCTTGGCTGGAGAGGCAGAAAAAGTCACTTGTCACTTTTGAAAATGCTCAAGTACCACCTTGAGTGTGTGACAACAACGGCCACAACACTTCACAGAAAGCTGGCTCTGGACAGAAATGAGCAGACATGAACAGTGAACCATCACTTTAGACGTGTTCACAAGAAAGATGAGAAAGAGGAGCAAAGGGAAGAAATAACTTCAGAAAGCTAGACTTCAGCAGAACCCACAATTATCCTCATCAGCTCATCTGTCAGGGAAAAGGTAAATGAGTTTGAAACATGATCTGCAACACTTAAAAATGCCAGCTAGCGCTACAGTATGCAAGAAATTTGTTCAGCTTGAACCTTGCATCCAGGCTACAGGTTAGATTACGGGGAACAAAATGGAGCAGGCTCTGCTCCCCTCCCACCATCACCCCAGAACCACAGTGGAATAAAGCACAAGTGAAATAAAGCTCAGGCATCAACCTTCCCGATGCACCTCTGCCCGCCTGAGGAAACTCTCCTCCACAAATTTTAAAAATGATTTACGGAATTAAATAGACAATTGGGGATGGGTTCTATCACTCATCTTTAAAGACTTAATATTATGTTCCATGGCTCATCTTTAAAAATGCTCTAATATCCACTCCATAATTATCAAGTTAGGGTACCAAGACCATTACCAGAAAATCAGCATTATGTGAAAATAGAAAATGACTGAATCACCTTACCCTCTTCTCTTCTACTGCAAATGCCTCACCAGGCCCCTGCAGATGTCAGGGAGCCCACCCTCCACCCCTAACCCGCTGTCCCACGTCACCTTAGAAGAGGGTGGCTCCCACGCCTACCCACAGGAGAGGCTCACTGAGTTTCCCACAACTCACACATCACTGCCCCCTCCCATCCCCTCTCCCCGGCCTCACCATATTTTCTGATTGGGCAACGCAACCTCATCTCCTAAACTCCAAAAAACCCTAAGTGGGTTTTTGTCCATGGTGGAAGGGCACCTCGCTACCATTCTGCTGCTCTACTCCACTCCCCTGCCAGGTCCTCATCTGATTGCTCCTGTGGCTCACGATGGGAAGCCCTGCCTCCATTAAACCGGGCAAGCCAGAGCTTTCCCCAGGGCCACAGTCCCAGAACTGATCTCTACCCTTAAGTTTAAACTGCAGGTGCTATTGGCCACTCACCGATGACCCTCTCCCCACCCACCTGTGCCCTCCCAAAAAGGAGCATTCAAGAAGTGTGAGGGCCTGCACAGATGCCAGTAAGGTGACTTAAGAGCTCACAGATCCTTGGCACTAAGAACCAGGTCTCAGAGCGCTTCTGATGACAGTCTAGCCCTGTTGTTCTTCAGAGGTGGGAGCTGGGATCCAACCCTAGGCTCTGCCTTCTCCCTGACCCCACTTCAGACCACTGGATCACACTGTCCCCGTCGCACGCAGGACCCAACCAAGCAGCAGCCTGCACCCTGCTTCCCCTCCCAGGTGGTAATACATAATGCAGTGTGAACTTTCTTCCTATGGACACACAATGTCTACTGGTCAGGACCCCATCACGGCCTTAGCATTCTTTCCTGCGAAGGCAGACTTTGTTAATGCACAAAAAATAATTTATAAAATTTTTGTAATTGGGCTGAGCCCCAGTGGTGTAAGTGGTTGAATGTGGGACTGCGGCCCACGGGCTTGGCGGTTCAAATCCAGCGGCAGCTCTCGGGTGCAGCTCTGGGTAGCTCCCACGACCACCAGAGGGCAGTGATGTCCACAAAATAATTTTTTTTTTTTTACTATTGTTATAAATACAAAATGCTGGCCAGAAAGTCAAGTGAAAATTAGGTGCACTTTGAAAATCCAAAGACACTCCAAACCAGGTGTCATCATGCCAACTCCTTCTCATAATGACCCCTATGTGTCAAAAGTAGAACTGTACGCTACAGTTACAGGACTGTCAATGGCTCATGTTTGAGAAGTTGACCACTAGGTCTTTCTTCCAAGGTACTAGGGATGAACTGGAACAGCCAATCTTTGTTTTTTGAAATTCTCACATGGCCGTAATGGGAGCCCGATGGCACAGTGGCTCCAAATGGGGCTGTTTGGCAGTTTGAAACCACAAACTCTTCCTTGAAAGAAAATACAGACCCCTCTGGTCCTGTACAGTCTCAGAAACTCTCAGGGACAGTGCTAGGGGCTCTATGGGTTGGCATCAACTCATTGGTGATGAGTACAGCAGCCCTAACATGTATCATCAGTGAGTTAAAAAAAGATGTATAACCCACATATAGGAACAGTACATTAACGTGAAATATATGGCTCAATACTTTTTTATAAAGGTGTACATCTGTGAAACCACCCAAATCAAGTTATGGAGTAACTTTACCAATGAAGAAGTATCTTCCCCAATCCCTCCCAGGAAATAACCACAGCTTCCTCTACAAAATCCGAGAAGAAAATCACTCCTCTGACTCTCGTCATCAGAGGAGTGCTGCCTCCTGTCTGAACCTCATGTGCACACAATGACACAGTACGGACTTTCTGTGCCTGCCTGGGCTCTCCCAGTCAACGTGTCACGGCGGCCCTGACAGCTGTCTGTGTGAAGCAGCAAAAGCACCAAACAGGGCATTTTGAGAACACTTTGAGGGTCCTCTGCCAAAATGCCTCCGACTGCGTTTGACTCAGAGAAATTTTGGATTTGGCTTTACGTAACAGACTCCCCAGTAATTTGTTTTATCAAGAAAAGCTTGCTTGTAATATTATTCAGCGATAAAAAGCTGTAAACTACTGAAATGTGCTATCACATGAATGAATCTCTAAACCATTTTGGCCAAGAAAAAGAAGCCAGAGTCAAGTAAATAGATACATGAATTTTTAAGAAATTTCCCCAGAAAGGGCAAATCTACAGACAGAAAGCAGATAAGTAGTCACCCGGAATGGGAATAAGAACTAACTGAAAATGGATATAAGGAAAAATATTCTTGAACAGTATACCTATAATGGGTAGATTGCATGTACTATCAATGAAACATTTAACAAAGGTTTTCCAGTAATATTTAAACAGAACATCTATAAATTGATTAAAGACTGTATTTGGGGCTGAGCCCCAGTGGCATAAGTGGTTGAGTGTGGGACTGCGGCCCGCGGGCTTGGCGGTTCAAATCGAGCGGCTCTCAGGAGCGGCACTGGGTAGCGCCCACGATCACCAGAGGCAGTGATGCCAAAAAAAAAAAAAAAAGACTGTATTTCAGTCTTTAAAAAGGCAAAACAACATACCATATATACTCATGTATAAGCTGAGCTTTCCAGCACATTTTACATGCAGTTTTAGTGGTAAAATTAGGTGCCTCAGCTGTTACTGGAGTCGGCTTATCCTAGAGTATATATGGCAACATATCACAACATACTACAAGGACTTTCTTTATTAATCTTTTAGTCCTGTTTTCATAGGATCATGAAAAGAGGATTAAGGACAAATTATGCTAAAATAGCAATAAAGCTAGAAGGAGGAAGAAAACTAAGGTTCAAAATTAGCATTTAGAAATGACTATTCTGGATCAGTAACCAAGAAAACTATGAGTGTGTAACTCAAGCCCCACCCTGAATGTTAAAAATTACTTAGGAGTTTGGCCAGTAAGAAGGGACGATCTACAAAGCAATTCCTTCCCAACCCAGGAAGTGGAAGCTCCATTTCATCTTACCAGGACGGGGAAGCTCGCCCTCCCGCTTGCTCACCTGGTATGGTGTGCACTTCATCTAGAATCATGAGGCCCCACTCCTGAGTTTTGAGCCACTCCATGACACGCTCGGCCTCCCAGGATCTTTTGGTGGTGTGGCCTAGCATAGAGTAGGTACTGATGGCAACAGAGCAGCCTATGGGTTTGTCCTTGGCGTCTGAGGTGAATCGGCATATCTGGCTGTCGTCAATGGTGGACCACATCTTGAACTGGGCTTTCCACTGCTCCACAGACACAGCTGAATTGCCTAGTACCAGGCAACGTTTTCGAACAGTGCAAGCAGCTGTCACTCCAACCAGGGACTTCCCAGCACCTATGAGAAATCATCATTAGCACATAAACGTAGACACATTCCTTATCATAACCCTCGCACTGACACTTACTCATCCAAGCCCGTTTTCTTCCTTGTTAAAAGACTTCATGCCTAGTTCGCAATCATGAGAATTCAAACTCATAAGGGAAACATTAAGAACTCTTAAATCTGGGAAACAAGGCCAACTGACTGAGTACTGTGTAATGACCTCTCTGAGGTAAATTTTTTATTTAAATTTTTGTTAAGGCATCACTGCCCTCTGGTGGTGGGAGTAGGAGGCCCAGCCTTTGCTCCTATGAGCTGGAATTGAACCTCCATCCCAGTGGGCCGCAGTCCTGCGCACAACCACTACGCCATCAGGGCTCAGTCCCTGAGCTAAGTTTTATAAAACGTGGAAAACAGGCAAGCCTGAGTTCTGAACTTCCCCAGCATAACAGAAACCTGGGCCAGACACTGCCTGGTAAATGGTGTATATACCCACACAAGAAGCCTAGGAAAATAACGAAGCTTGACCGCCCTGACAAGACAGAACACAGCCAAACATTCCTCACAGACACAAAGACAAAAAGTCTACAAATCAAAAAATGGAAGAAAAAAAATCTATCAAGCTCATGGTAATAAAAAAAAGCAGAAGTGGCAATATTAATTTAACAAAATATATGTGAAAGTAAATGACATCAAAGATACAAAGAAGACTATTATATAATGATGAAAGTCACAGTCAAACAAGAATACATAACCATAATGAACATCTGTGCAACCATAATAAACATCTGCACACCCAATAAAAGATCTTCAAAACAAATTAATCAAACTTTGACATACAAGAAGAGACAAACAAAATACTACAATAGGAGATTTCAATATACCACTCTCAAGGACAGACAGATCAACTGGGAAAATAAAGTCAACAGATACAGAAAAACTAGACAACACAATTAAACAACTTGATCTCTTAGATGTAGATACAGTACACTTCAATCAACAAGAACATAGTATATTCAAGAATGATGATGGCAACAAATGTGTTAAGTGTGGTCTGCATACAATTGATGTACATATTCATTGTGGTAAGAGTTGTATGAAGCTCCAATAAAATCACTTCATAACTAAAATAAAGAACATAATATATTTTTCCCCAGAGCTCATGGAACATACTCTTAGTTGATCATCTTAGGCCACAAAGCACACATCAATAAATTCAAATAGACACTGAGCTACTATAAAGTATCTTTTCGGATCACAATGCTATAAAATTAGAAATCAATAATAAGCAAAAAAAAACCAAAAATCACCCACAAATAAAAATCAATGGAACCTTATTTTTAAATGGAAGCAATCTGAAGAAATTACTTGAAGAAATAAAGAGCACAATTTTAAAATTCGAGTAAACAAATGTGAACAAAAACAATACAACATACAAAAACATTTGGGCCCAATAATTATCAATGCATCTTGATTGCATGCTTGATTAATTTTAGACTAAAGATGTTGGTAGAATTCTCTAATTTCTTCACCTTTAGTTTTAGGGGTTGTGAAGTTGTAATTGTTGGGTTTCCTTGAAGGCAGAGAAATATAGAATCCTGTCACAAACGGCACTGTATTTTAAAAGTCTTTGAAAAAGTGTCCTTTTTGCCACTGAATGAAACGTCAATCCCCTTGATTGTGTCAATTCCCTGCATACTAGAACATCTGATTTTAATTCAAAGTGGCCTATGCAGTCCATTTCATTTTTGACCACTTCCACTTTCCTAGGTTTATTCTTCATATTTCCAACTATGAATCGATGTTTATAGCTATCTTTTCTCATTTTCAGTTGTGCTCCAGCAGCACATGACAATGCCAAAAACTTTACTCCCATGGGCTTTATTCCATCCACTAATGTCACTACTTTCAGAAAGCAGCTCCTTCTCTGACAGAGAGTGCCATATTTACGGGACCAATTATCTGGAACTATCTCTGACAATTTTCTGCTTCCATTCATTACGCCTTGAGTACATGTCAATGTTTCCATGCTGTGCATACGGTTTTCAGCAGCTACTTCCTCTGATATGGACAGCCGATTCTTTCTGCATAGTCGGGAAGCTTCACCAAAACCTGTTCACTTCGGGTGAAGCTGCTGGCACCTGAACAGTCAGTGACCGCGCTTCCAGCAGAAGTGCAACATCACCGTCTGAGAGCATGAACAACCAGACACCACAGTATGACAAACTGACAGACCGTGGTGGAACTGTCCTAAAAAACAAAAAACAAAACAACCCACTACCCCATTACTGTGAGTTCTATATAGCTATTACAAAGAATTATCCAACCTGTCATAAAAGTAGAGTGTCACACGAGGAACGGTTGGTGTGAGAACAGGAACAGGAGAGAAGGATGGTGTGAGAACAGGAGAGAAAGATGGAGGCTGGAGGAATGCCTGACCTCTGCTGTGTGACCGTAGGCTTTGGGTTGGTGAAATGGATTTTCTTTCTCCCTTCTGTAGTCTGGGGAGCTCATACAATATGGATGCTGTGCCTTTTCCCCAACATCCATCTTATTTGAATGTAGAAATCTCAAAGCAAACCAAGGAGAGCATTAGTAATACCACCAATTGGAAGATGTGAACATTAAAGCCAGACAGTACCTCATTCAAGGTCAGAGTAAGAGATAAAGGTCAAGAAGAGGTGCTGTAAACCAGTCCCTGGCACACAACCTGAACACAGTAGGTATTCAACAAAAGGCCGCTCTTGTCTTCAGGTGTCGCCGAGTCAGTTCCAACTCAGTGATGATAATTATATGTAACAGAATCGAACCCCCTCACACCTGCGTCGTCCTCAGAATTGTTCTTACGCCTGAGCGCACTGTGTCGCCTCATCTCCTCGAGGGCCTTCCTCTTTTCACTGCCCCTCCACTTGACCAAGCAGGACATCCTTCTCCAGGGGCTGGTCCCTCCTGACATGTTCAAAGTTAGTGACATGTCTCCCCATCCTTGCCCCTAAGTAGTACTCTGGCTTTAATTCTTCCAAGACAGGTCTATTTATTCTTTTGGCAGTCATGATATTTCAGTACCCTTCATCAAACCCACAATTCAAATGCATCAATTTTTCCTTTGTTCTTCCTTATTCAAAGAATACCAGAAAGATTTTTGTCTCACTGGCTATGTAAATGCATTCAACTGTGTGGACAAACTGTGGGTCCCCTAGAGAAGAATCTAGAACACTAACTGTGCCTCGCATGAGGAACCTGTACACGGATCAAGAGGCAGTTGTTCGAATAGAACAAAGCAAAATTGCATGGTTTGAAATCAGGAAAGGTGTAAGAGTCGTATCCTCTCACTTGTTAAAACTTTTTAAATCCGTATGGTGGGCAAATTGTGAACAACACGGTTAACACAGTGGATATGCAGATAATACCACCTTGCTTGCTGAAAGTAAGGACTTAAAACACTTACTGATGAAGATCAAAGAAAGCAAACTTTGGTATGGATTATAACTCAGTGTAAGGAAGACCGAAATCTCACTAGACCAATAGGTAACCTAATGAATGGAGAAAGGAGGGAAGCTGCTCGGATTCACAATCAACGCTCACGGAGCAACAGTCGAGAGATGTGTGGCATGGGGTAAATCTGCGGCCCAAGATCTCTTGAAGGGGTTGAAAATCAAGGGTGCTATTTCAAAGACCCTGGTGGGCCTGACCCAAGTCGTGGGACTTTCTTTCGATCACCTCATTTGCATGTGGAAACTGGACACTAAATAAAGAAGACAGCTTTTATTTTTACCCAGCAATTCAAGCTGAGAACTCAAGAATGCAAAAAGTGTATGGGAATAAAAGAAAATGAAATTCCAGCATCTTCCAAGTTGACTACTTACTACACAAAACTTATGAAGATAAAGACCAAATTCAAGCTATCTCTTAAAAGCAGTCGTTCTTTCTTTACCAGAGGTGTGCATCAAAAGAATCCACGAGTTGTTTTCTTTATTTTAATAAAAATACCTGCAAGCTCAGGCTCCTCCCCTGCCCACTGCTTTACTTTTCCAGGTGAATGAGTCTGTCATGACCTCTGGCCACGAAACTAAGCCAGAGCTTAACATCAAACAAACAATATCAGATCCCAAGGGGGCTGCTACTGCCCCTTCCTCACTTCGCACAACATTGTAGATGGCCCATATGAACAAGCAAAGTTTTAGGATGAAACAGCCTCCTAATGTACTTTGGTCAAGGCCTTACACATATCAGCACTTGGTAAATAGGCAAAAGAATGAACCCGGAAGTCAGCAGGGACTGACTGTCCCCTGGGAAAGTGTGAGTTATGGACATGTGGAGTCTATAGGCCCTCAGGTGGTACTCACCACATGGAAGAACGATGACCCCAGAGCGTGCACGCCCATTCCCAAACATCTTCCTCAAGCTCTTCTCCTGGTATGGTCTGAGCACAGCTGTGGGTTTCAGGTCAATGTTGATGTCTGGATTGACAGAATCATTCCGGAAGTCATACTCTGCCAACAATGGATATTCCAGGTGGATGCAACGCTTCTGGAGTTCTTCAATCATTTCCTGGGGAGGAAGCACGAGAGAAGTTTTATAAAACAGTCAAAGTCTGGCATTTTATCAGGACTTCCGCAATTTCAGAGCTTGCTTAGTAACAAGCAAGCTCTGTGAAGACCGTCCCATCAACCTAAGGAGCATACACCCAAATCCTAACTCCATCAAAGGGATGGTGCAATGGCCCAGAGACACTAACAATGGGAAAGCAACTTAAGACCTCAGCCCGGGACAGGGAGATACATTCACTAACCTGCTTGACTTCAAAAGACACTGTCTGTGTCTCTTCTTCCTCTTCCTCATCCTTGTCCATTTGTTCATAAAAGTCAAACAGGTCGGTAGGGATGTCAGATTTACTCTGTAGCTGTGGCTCAGTCCCTCGAGATGTAGAGGGTCCACCACTCACTTCCGAAATTTTAGAAATCTGCACGAGAAAGAAAGACAAGGTCTGAACAAAGCTCAAGCAAAAGAAAACTGCAGGACTGCGAAAGGGCAAAGAGAGGCAGGTCCAGAATAGAAGTCTTAAAGCAGCACCTCCCACCCTAAATTCACACACAGCCCAGGTTCACATACAGCCGACTTGCTCGTGAATGTCTCTGTAATAAGCTCAGTTGCCTCCCCCTCGGAGTTCCTCAGGCGGCACTCTCGGATCACGGGATCCTGAAGAAGATGCTGAATGACATCTGGGTGGGAACTCTCAACAAAGTACCTATAAGCAGGGGAGGAAGGATATGCCCCGGATTAGTGTTCAATTCCCAGAAGGTCCTACCATTCATCCAATTAGATCAGTGGTTCTCCACCTTCCTCATGCTGTGACCCTAAAATACAGTTCCTCATGTTGTGCTGACAGCCGCCCCCCCACCACCACAAAATTATTTTCATTGCTACTTTGTAACTGTAATTTTGCTGTTATGAATCGGGCGACCCCCGTGAATGGGTTGACCCTCAGAGGAGTCACAATCCACAGGTTGAGAATGCCTGAAACAGATGATTGGGAAACAGTGGCTACATAATGGCCCTCCCCTCGCTCTCACTTCCCTCGACCTTTCCCCACTCTGAGGTATGAGCTGTCAAGGCTGTCATATATGAGTGCTGTGAGTGAAGCTCAGCTTTCAAGTCAAATAAGCAGAGGACCAACCCAAAGGGAACACAGTGGCCAATGAGCAAATTTCCAGTTTGTGTTATACCACTTCTCCTGTCCCTCTGAGTGAAGCTTCATGGGAATACAGCTCTGAGTGCACAGTCGACAGTCCAATTGATAAATGCCAGCTCCAGATTCCCAGCGCCCTGCCCCCTGCCTCAGTGCAGTGAAACCAAGTGCCATGAGATGGGTTTCTTACCTATTATGCTTCAGGACCAGTTTGACTTTTCCATAGCTGACCGTACACAACTGTAAGAGAGGCAGCGGCACATACAGAGAGTTAGCAAGCAGCTGTTCAGGTTTCGAGAAACTCTTAGAACACACTCATTACCAGCCATTTGCTGCTACCTATCAACCAAGGGCATTTGACTTTGAGGGTGATCTGGTCATAGAGTCAGAACTGCCCCAACCAGGCTTTCTGAACAGACTGTCCTTTTTCTTTCTTTCTTTTCTTTTTTTTTTTTGGGGGGGGGGGAGGTGGAGCATCACTGTCCTGGTGGGAGTAGGAGGCCCAGCCTTGCTCCTGGAGAGCTGCTGCTGGATTTGAACCGCCAACCCTGTGGGACACAGTCCTGCACACAACCACTATACTACCGGGGCTCAGCCCAAACAGACTCTCCTTTTGGAGAATATCCTCCTCTTGCTCACCTACTTCTCATAAGCATTTTTGAATTTATTACAAAACGCTGCTTAAAAAGATCTCGGGGGGGGGGGGGAGGATTTCCCTTTGTCAAAGCCCCATCTTAACCCAGAGGTCCATCTATTCCAGCTCCACCACACCTCCCAACAGAGTGTTGGCAGTGACTGTGCTCGGTCATTGTATGCTGCCGAAATAAAACACAGGTGCCCTCCTAGAATACAAATATCTTGATCAAGCTCTCAGGTGCCTAAGAATCTTGAGGTAGGAGGAGAGCAAATTTGTGAGGTATGCCACCCACCCTGCCTGTTGCTGCCCCTCCGGGTCCACCCCTACACTGTACTAACGCCTTAATTTCTGAAGGCCGCTCCCACCACAGCCTGGACACAACAGGAGCACTTCAGCAAGGTGAATCCACTCCAGGACACCACCAGATGAACAGCATGAGAGAACTCCTTTCCAACGTCCCACCAGCTTCTCCAGGACTGAAAGCATTATCGTCCAGTGGCACCCGTCTTCTTCCACTGCTGACTTGGGGGAGCGAAACCTGACGCCCTTTAGATCAGCAGAGGGTAACGAATGCCATCCTCTATCTCTTCTGTATAGCAATCATCCATTTCTCAGAACTAACCAAATCCCATTCAATCACTGTTCCCATGGAACCTCCTCCAGCCCTTGACATTCTTTTCAACTTCACCCCATGGACATTGTCAACTGTGCTTTATACAAGCATTTCGCCTTGGTTAACATTATTACCCACTTTGAGGTGTACTCTCAAGTGGCTCCGGGTAGAATGGGGTCAAGTTGGTACCTCTGCCATGTTGTCGTTGGCTGGAAGTGGCTCCAAGGACAGGTGATCTCTTCATGAACAGATGGGGGTGGGGGGGAGTATCTTCATCAGCTAATTGTAGTCCCCACAAAATCACTATTACTGCATTCCCAGGAAGGGTAGAACGGCTTGCCTCAATCCCTACTTGCCTTAATAAACTGAATAATTCCATCAGGAACGCCCGTCTTACTGAGTTTCCTGAGGTACTCAGTAATGTCACTGGTCTGCAGCCCAACGCTGACAGCTGCATACAAGGAATACGCAGTTAGTTTGTACTCGTGCACGTGGGTGGGTCGGCACACTGGCTCAGCAACAGCCACCAGGAAGTCTTGAGCGTATTTGTAAACGGGAGAGAAGGCTTCTAAGAAGATGTGGCCATCAGGAGCCTGGAAAACACCAAACAGAACACGCGGGTGAACTGAAGTGCACAAGCCATTTGCCTCCTCCCACGCCGTTTTTAAGGAAAGAGAAGCGCTCATCACAGAGGGAGCCAACTGCAACATCAGGGATCTATTTCCTTTTTCTTTAACAAGAAGTGTTTCATGTCATTCAGACACAGAAGGGTAAGCTCACCATTTCCTGCCACTCTTCACAGACAGCCCTATTTACTAGCCAGATGAATTCGCAGGAGATTTAAAGGGGGGGTGGGGGGGGTAAGCGTTCAAGCGAACGAAGAAAATCATTTCCAGTTGAACGAAAGCTGACCGGTAAATGATGGCATCTTCCATCTGGAGGCACGGGTGGTGTAGGGGGTTATCCTGGCCTGCAATGCGCCGGGTCGGCGGTTTCCAAGCGCCCAACAGCCGCCAGGAGAACGCCCGGGGTTGCAATCCCCAGTCGGGTAGTTTGGGACCCCCAGCGGCACTGGCCAGGGGCCACCACGGAGGGGAGGGCTGTGAGTTTGGTTTGGGTGTTCCTTATCAGCCCCTCCCGTCTGACGTCATGGACTTGTCAGAGAACTCTTTTCAAGGCGGAGTGGTAGGCGCTGCATGGGGAAGCGGGATCCGGCCGCGGGAGTTCGCCTCTCCTGCACAGGCTCGCGGGGCGGGCACTCACCACCCAGAGGGGCCTGGAGGCGTGGTCGCCCTTCAGGGGCATCTGAAGCCGGTAGTCCTTGGCTCCGTACTCGTCCACTTTGGTGCCCGACTCGTCCACCTGCTTCCCGGCCGCCGAAGGAACCGCTTCGTGAGAGTCGTTCCCGGGGGCGTCATCTTCCTCCACCTCCTCATCCTCGTGGTGCCGCTTCTTGGACTTTTTCTTATCTGTCAAGACAGACCGGCCTTGAACCCGCCCGCGGAGCCCCCGCCCCACCCCGCGCGCCGCCCGGCGGGAGCCGCGTCTCACCCGGCACCCTCGCCCGCCCGGGCTCCCCGTCGGCCGGCCCCAGGGCGCGTCGCTGCCCACGGCGCTGGCTCCCCGCTGGCCCGGCGGGCGCGGCCTGCCCGAACCCCGAGCCCCGAGCCCGGAGGAGCTCCGCGGAGAGGCCGGCGGCTGGGCCGAGGCCGGGGCCCCGGGACGCGCGGGGCGGCGAGCGCGCGAGCCCGGGCCTCACCGCGGTCCGCCCGGTCCCTTTTGCCCATCGCGGCGGCGGCTGCAGCGGTAACCGGACGACCCAGACCCCGCGCGGCGACTCGGGTTCTCGGGACATCCGGTCTGCACCGGAAACTCTCCCCGCATCCACACAGGAAGTTCCGCCCCCATGACATCGGCAGGGGCGGGGCCAGCGGTGCGTCTCAGGTCTTCCTCCGCTGGGACCTCTTCTTTTTTTCTTCATTTGACGTCATTCGTTGTTACGTACGCTGCTTCGTGTACGAGGGGGCGAGTTCAAGGAAGACTGGTGGCGCAGGGGGTGAGGTGTTCCGGGAGATGGGCGCTTGGAAGCCCGCAGGCGTTCCTTGGGAGACAAGTGTGTTTGCAGTTCATAGGAAAGGAGCCTTGGTGGGACACTGGTTGTGTGAAGTCATCCGTTCAAACTCACCGGCTGCTCCGAGGAGGAAGGAAGATGAGCTTTCTGCTCCTATGAAAACGTATAGCTGCGGCTGAGCCCCGGTGACGTAGTGGTTGTGCTCGGGACTGCGGCCCACTGGGAGGGAGGTTCAATTCCAGCTCCACGGAGCAAAGGCTGGGCCTCCTACTCCCACCACCAGAGGGCAGTGATGCACCGCCCCCCACATAAAAAAGAAAATGTGTAGCCTCGGAGTACACAGGGGTCCTTCCTCCCTGATTTACATTGATCAATCAACTCCATGGCTGTGGTTTTCGATTTTCAGTTCATGGAAAATGAAAGGCAATTTTCCTATATCTTTTATTGAAGCCCCTTTCTTTTCTTTTCTTTTTTTTGATGGGAGTAGGAGACCCAGCCTTTGCTCCTGTGAGCTGGAATTGAACCTCCATCCCAGTGGGCCACAGTCCCGCGCACAACCACTACGCCACCGGGGCTCAGCCCTCCCTTCCTATTTGTTGAGCATCTATTTTGTATTCGCAAGGCCCCGTTTTACCGGATATGAATAAGACCTTATTCACATTAAAGGTATTGTACTCCTAGAACTTAAAATCTGAGGAATATCCATTCCTATAAAACAACGTTTCTCAACGTGGGGGGAGGGGGGAAGGGGTTGAAGGACCCTTTCACAGGCGCACTCCTCACCCCCGATTCATAAGAGTAGCAAAATTACAGTGACGAAGTAGCAATGAACATGGTTCTATGGTGGTGGGGGAGGGTCCCGACAACTTGAGAAACTGTATGAAAGGACCGAGGCATGAGAAAGGTTGAGAACCACTGTTCTAGAATCAGAGTTTTTTGGTGTTTCCATCTTTTTGCTATTGTGGAGATTGCAATGTGTGCATTAAAAAAGAAAAAATCTAGGGCTGAGCCCTGGTGGTGTAAGTGGTTGAGTGCGGCACTGCAGCCCGTGGACTTGGTGGTTCAAGTCCAGCGGTGCCTCTCAGGAGCAGCACTGGGTAGCACCCACGGCCACGAGAGGGCAGTTATGCCCCAAAAAAATCTGATGGGAGAATGCGTAATAGGCAAATAAAGATGGTACTAAATGCTGCACGTAAAGGAAGGGGTCAGTGCCACTTCGAACAGGTAGTCTGGGTAAACCTCGCTGAAGGGAGTTTATTGGAACAAAAATCTGAATAAAAAGGTAGAAAGAAACCCATCTAGGGAGGAGTAAGCAGTAACTTGAGGAAGAAAATAAGAGGAGAGGACCTCGTGTTCTATATGTAGAGCTCTGGTTTTCAAAGTGGGGGGCCCTGATAAAAACACCATCCAGAAAATCAGATACTCAAGTAAATGCAAATTATGCCCAGCTGTCAGCATAGAGCCACAGAGAACAATGGCTCGTCTGAAAATGAGCAGAAATCTGCAGGTCTACATGTGGATGTACTATCATGGTTAAGTATAATCCGTATGCTTTACTGCTAATTAGGAAATTGTAATTTGCTACTATATAGAGATCTGAATTATTACAATAGAGCATTGAAGTATGACGTATTAATGTACTTGTTTACCACATACAAGGGTAGGCCAAAGAGTAGTGCTGCTAAAGTTCCAGTTCATGCGAGCACAAGTTTCCAAAAAAAAACATGTTCTCTGCAATGAATAGAGGGCTGAACACAAACTCTTGCAGCAATGCACTTGTCCTAGTCTCATTAGAGGTTTCAAAATAATCTGCCCCAAGCAGTGGTGTCCAAAGGAATTTCCCAGGCCAGTGAAATTCAAGGAAAAGGGTTCTGCTCAGGGCTCCTAAAAACTGGTTGGAGGGTTCCCATGAGGTAATCTCGATAGATTTTGTCAAGGGAAGCATGATGATCCCACCAAGGCAAAACACGAAGAGCATGCAACAGCTCAACAAGGGTGCAGAGCACGGAAGCCCTGAGGGATATTGAAAATAGACTTTGGGGCCAGAGCGTGGCACCCCATCAGAATCTACGGGAAAGCAACCTTAAAGGTCAACAAACAGATCGTGAACTATTTACCGGCTTTTCCCTCTTTTTTTGTCATTGGGTTTTTTGTTGTTTTATTTTCTTTTACTGCTTTGTTTGCTCTGTCTTGTTTTTGTGCATTTTTTTATCTCTAGACAAGAGAGGCGGGATGAACAATTTGGAGGAGCAAACAACGGGACCAACGATGGGTGGGGAGGGCAGGGAAAGGGAGAGGCAGGGAAAAGGAAGTGGGTGTTAAACTCAGGGACAAGAGAACAAGTGAAGATGAGAAGCTGATGTCAAGGGCTCAAGTGGAAAAGTGGATGTTTGGCGAATGATAGCAGCAGGCATGCAAAGAAGCATGGCACAATATATGTATTTATGTATTTTGAAAAGCGATGTACAAGCCCCCAATAAAATGATTTTTAAAAAATGAGAGAGCAAGTGATCCAAAATCAGTGGCAAGGAGGGTGTAGGAGGTCTGTTAGGGTTTGATCAAGGGCAGTGTAACAGGGATTACTTAAACCTGAATGAAGGCTGAACATGATAGTGGAACAAGAGGAAAATAAATAGAGGAAAGAGCTAGAAAGCAAAGAGCATTTATAGACGTATAAATACAGGCATGTATATTTTTTGTACCATAAGACACACTTTTTTCCCAAAAAAAGTGGGAAAGCGAGGGTGCATCTTATGGTCCAGAGGTATACCCCAGAAAATTTTAGTTTCCTGGTACTATTCAGTTCAGAATATTATTTTTTTCATAATATTTTTTCTTATTTTCCTGCTCTAAAAATTGGGTATGTCAGATGAGTTTTGTGGTCCAAAATAACATGGTATATGATGGGAAAATAGATCTATGTGCATATATTTATAGGTTTAGGATTAAGGTAGCAAATGGATATTGGACCTCCACTCAAGTACTCCCTCAATGCAAGAACCCTTTGTTCTATAAAAACTGGCATTCCATGATGCTCAACTTCCCCACACAATCACTGAAGACAAAGCAGGTGCATAAGCAAAGATGATGAAGAAAGCTGATGGTGTTCAGCTATGAAAAGATATAGTGTCTGCGGTCTTAAAGGCTTGAAGATAAACAAGTGGCTATCTAGCTGAGAAACAACAAAGTCCGTATAGAAGAAGAACACCTCCTACTCCAGAGAGCACCAGAGAGCAGTGATGTCCCCCCCCCAAAAAAAAGAAGAACACCAGCCTGTGTGATCACTAGGTGACAGTGGGATCAGGTATCAGGCATCAAAGAACAAAAAATCACATCATTGTGAATGAGAGGGAGTGTGGAGTGGAGACCCAAAGCCCATCTATACACAACTGGACATCCCTTTACAGAAGGGTCATGGGGAAGAGATGAGTCAGTTATGGTGCAGTTTAGCACCAATGAAACATAACTTTCCTTTGGTTTTTACATGCTTCCCTACACCCCACTATCATGATCCCAATTCTACCTTACAAACTCAGCTATATCAGAGGATGTACACTGGTACAGATAGGAACCGGAAATAGGGAATTCAGAACAGATGATCCCTTCAGGACCAGTGGTGAGAGTGCTGATACCAAGAAGGTGGAGGGAAAGTGAGAAGAAAGGGGGAATTGATCACAAAGATCTATATATAGCCCCCTCCCTGGGGCACGGACAACAAAAAAGTGGGTAAAGGTAAACATTTTACAGTGTAAGATGTGACAAAAATAATTTATAAATTATCCAGAGGGAGTGTGGGAGGTAGAGGAGAAAAAAAGCTGATACCAAGGGCTCAAGTAGAAAGAAAATGTTTTGAGGATGATGGCAACAAATGCACAACTTTGCTTGACACTATGGATGTAGATGGATGGATTGTGAAAAGAGTTATGCAACCCCCCAATAAAATGATTAAATAATTAAATGATCTTTTTAGAGTATTGAAAAGCAGGGATGTTATACTTTGAGGACTAATGTACACTTGACCCAAACCATGGAATTTTCCATGGCCTAAAATGCATGCAAAAGTTGGACATTGAATAAAGATCCAAGAAGAATGGCTGCATTTGAATTGTGGTACTGGGGAAGAATATTGAAAGTACCATGGGCTACTCAAAGGAGATCCCAATCTGTCTCAGAAGAAGTCTAGACAGAGTGCTTCTTGGAAGCAAAGATGGCAAGACTTGGTGCATTTTGTCAGGGGAGTCCAGCTCCTGGAGAAGGATGACAGGCTTGGTAAAGTGGAGAAGAATCAGGGAAAAGGAGAGTCTTCGGCAAGATGGATTGACACAATAGCTGCAACCGTGGGCTCCGACCGAGAATCAATTGTGAAGACGTTTAAGCCCAGTGTTTAGCTCTGTTGTGCATAGCGTTGCTATGGGTCTTAATGACACCTGCAACAGGCAAAATGATACCGAAAATACTTAACTGGTTGATGTTTGTTGGGAAGTTATAGGTAGGGCAGTAGCTTTTTTTGTTGTTGTTGTTGTTATTTGTGTGTGGCATCACTCCGCCCCCCCCCCCCCCCCCCCGGTGGAAGTAGGAAGCCCAGCCTTGCTCCTGAAGAGCTGCTGCTGGATTTGAACCACCAACCCTGTGGGCTGCAGTCCCGCACACAAACACTGCGCCATCAGGGCTCAGCCAGTAGTTTGTGTATTTTTTTTTTTTTTGTGGGCATCACTGCCTATGGTGGTCGTGGGCGCCTCTGGTGGTCGTGGACGCTACCCAGCTGCCTCTGGATTTGAACCGCCAAGCCTGCGGGCTGCAGTTCCACACTCAACCACTTGAGCCACCGGGGCTCAGCCCTCAGTAGTTTGTTTTTAATCTGACTCCTTCACCTCGAGTATACACTGCAATTGGTGGGTTTGAATTGCTGACCTACCTTGCAGCTAGCAGTTCAAATCATAACCCACTGTACCACCAAGACTCTTTTTGCCTGAAATACTAAGTCAAATCCACTTAATACTAGCCACCAACAAGGTCATTCAACTGAGGAATTACCACTGCATTGCAAGTCCTGTAGCAAACTCTGTTTTCAGTTGGTTCAGAGTGTGTGTGTGTGTGTGTGTGTGTGTGTGTGTGTGTGTGTGTGGCATCACTTTCCTGGTGGGAGTAGGAAGCCCAGTCCTGTTGCTGAATCAATCAAGTGGGCCGCAGTCCCGCACACAACCACTGTGCCACCCATTTGCTCAGCCCAGTTGATTCATTTTTGCAGGATCTAAGAGAATTCATTACTTTTCCCACTTCAAAAGGTTTTCTCTGGAACCCCATTACTATTGTGTCCATTCTTACTTATAACCACCCTGTAGCATAGCGTAGAACTAACACACAGGACTTTCAAGGGTGAAATCGTTATGAACCTTTCATATCTTTCTAGAGAGAAATTGTGGGTTCAAATTGCCAATTCTTTTAGCAGTCAATCATTACACTATCAGAATTGTGTTCTGGACTTCCAGAACTCCTGATTTTCGTATTTTTTTTTAATGTGGAATGCTTCACAAATTTGTGTGTCATCCATGCACAGGGGCCATACTAATCTTCTCTGTATTGTTCCAATTTTAGCATATGTGCTGCCGAAGGGAGCACCTGATTTTCTTATTCTGACTGCTTCTCAACTGTACCATAAATACCTTTCTTTAATTGGGTTGTGCATCTGCACTCTGTGATAGCGGAGCATGACATTATCAAATTTCTATAAACTCACAAAACATAAACATACAGTAAAACAAATCCAATAATTTTAATTAGTCAATTTTTTATTTGATCATTTTATTGGGGGCTCATACGTCACTTTTCACAATACATAGTTACATATACCGTGCCAAGCACTTTCACATGCCTGCTTTTGTTAACATTCATTAGTCAATTTTACCTTGATTATTAATTAACTTATTACCACATTTTGTTGTTGTTGCCACGTCTCTAGATCATGACCCTGATTGTAAATAACAATCCAGATGGGCTGGATAATATATCAAAGATGGTATCCTCCCTTTGTATCATCCTCACCACCTACCCTGTGAGCTCCTGGGCTGGAACTAACCCACATGGGCGCACCAGCCCCGCCACAGGTTGCCTCCTGTTTGGTCCTGCCCTGCTGAGGTTTCCTTTTCCTTCCCATGCTTTTTATCCTTTTAAAATCTGGTTTCTTCTGGCCTTTTTCTTTTACTTTTTCTTTCTTTCTTTTCTCTTTTCTTTCCTCTAAGTCTCAACCTGTGGCTCACGAGTCCTTTGGGAGCTGAATGATCCTTTCACGGGGGTCACCCAGTTGATAACAGTAGCAAAATTACAGTGATGATGTAGCAATGAAAATAATTTTTTGGTTGCGGGGGTGGGGGGGTCACCACAACAGGAGGAACTGTATTGAAGAGTCATGGCATTACGAAGGTTGAGAACCACTGCTCTAAATGTTTTTTCTCTCTACTACTCTTTTCATATTTTGCTTTTCCACTGCTCTCTCCCTGATTTTGCCTATTACATTTTGTTCTTTTTCTTTCGCTACTTTTAACTTTTTTCTATATTTATTTACACATCCTATTGTTTGCTTCCTTTCTCCAGCTTGTTTTTCCATCTTAATTTTTAAAAATTATTTTCATTTTGGGCTGTTGTTTTTGTTTTTCTTGCTGTCTTTCTTTATTCCTAGGCAATGCTAGGAAATGTTACTTGAAAAAAATCATGTAATTGTTTGTATTACATAGCAATTTTTGTTGGGAAAATATAGTTAGCTTTAAAATTTGATTTTAAGAATGTGGTAAACATTCCCTGCCATTGAGTGGATGCCGGTTCATCGTGACCCTATAGTACAGGGTAGAACTGCCCCTGTGAATTCCTGAGATTCTAACTCTTTATGGGAATAAAAAGCCCTGGCTTTCTGCCATGGAGCAGGTTGTTTCAAACTGCCGACCTTATGGTTAGCAGTCCAATGTATAACGAGTATGCCACCGGGGCTCCTTTAAGTATGTGGTAATTTTTTTAAAAAAGAAAAGATTGTATTATTCTATCTTCTGTTTGTTTGGGCCAGGCCTTCTGGACCAGGCGGTCCCTGGATCAGACAGCCTCTTGCATCAGAAGACGGTTCCTAGGGGGATTTAAGGGAGTCTTTAATGTTTTCAGTGTGATTACAGGGTAGACTTGAGACCTGTGTTGTGGATGATAAATAGCACAGGGGGTAGTTGATACTAACCTGGTCTTCAGGAGGAAATAACGGTATGTTAGGAATGGGGGAAGGACAAGGGTCGTTAGAAAAGGTCCCTAAGTGCTTTTCTATTTGAGAAAGATCCATGAGGAAGAACGGTGCATGTATTAGAATAGGGGTTTCCGCCCCAGCTACTTCACAAAATGGGCAAACAATGCAACCTGATGTAAGAAGCAACAGGGGAGGGTAGAGGGTCAGGAGAGAGAGGCAGAGGCTGGGGGAACTGCTAAGACTGACAAGGGAGTCTGAGTAGGCTCCGGGTCTGTAGGAGATGGTAGGACATAAGGTGGAGGATGAGTAGGTGGGAAGGATAGTGCTACCAGGGAGTTAGATGGGGTAGGGGTGGGTGGTCTTTGTGGTGGCAGGAGGTAGCAAGAGTTTGGAAGAGGCTCTTGCAGGTGACTGAGCAAGGAGGACTTGGGCTGGTTGACAGGAGGCACACAACAAAGCACAAGAGCAAAGAAAGAAGAAGGCCTGAATGTACAGAATCTCAGG